>OY294050.1:2767339-2958626 GCA_958510825.1 Brachypterus glaber
ACCAAACAAAATGTATCAGTGCTTATTCCTGAGCTTTTTGAGATCATACCCCAAATATCATTAAAAGTAACCTTTGATGCTTCTTGAAAACGAAGCCAACCCTCACTACGTTTAAAGTCCTTTGAGTAAAAGTTGAATCCAATTTGATCCGTAGGACTAACTCCCTCCGTTCCTTTTTGAATAATTTCATTAATGGCTTCTTTCATCCATAATACTGGTTCTTTATCGAGTGGTACTGGTTTTATTTTAAATTCTATTGTTCTATATTGAAGATTAAACTTTTTAACTTCCTTTGTAAAGTTTTTATTAATTTCAACCTTATCCATTTTAAATATTTTTAATAACAGCAACAGTGAGTGACTGAACAGAATAACTAGCTGAAATCTTCTCCTTTGCATATACTGGAAAAAAATATTAAGTTTATTGTGAATGCTACACAAAAAAAAGTTGAAATTTTTTAGATTTTTTGAATTTTATTTATATTTTTTTATAGTTTTTTAAAAAAAATTGGCAGCCTAAAACTAGACCTATGGTATAAAATATATGTAGCTTAAAGCGTTATCTTGGTCACAAATTTTCCAGACAGCCAGTCAAATTTTTTTACTAAAGAAAGTCTTTCCTCGGTGAAAGTAATAGTTATAAGAAGATGATAATAAACAGCATTTAAAAAAAAATTCACTAATGTTGTACTGTTAAAACACTAAATGTAATTTTTTGTCATTTTTTATTTAACTAAAAATTAGTGTCGTTTTAAGGATTTAGGTTATAACCACAAATTATTCTTAATCCTATCTTAACCTTATCTTAATATTATCTGAATTTTATCTTAATCATATCTGAATCTTATAGCTTATAAAAAGCTTGATAGTTTTAGAGCTCTCAATTTATAATCATGTCTCTTACATTCACCCTGTCAGGATATACAAGTCTTTTGTCACAAGAATATTACCCTCCAATAGAACTTGACCCTGATTATCAGTATTCCTTGGCACTGATTGGGTTTTATACGTACAACTCTATCCCTAATATTGAGGAGGGGAAAAACAATAAATTTTACTACACAGAAGTTGAAAACAATACTGATGAAAATAAAACAAAGAAAAAGAAGGAGCATATTATTTCTATACCAACGGGGGCTTACGAAGTAGCTCACATTGAAAAATATCTGCAAAAACAACTTTCTTCAACCGATTTGCAAAATAAAATCAGTTTAACCCCTAATAACAATACCCTAAAGTCCCAAATTGAGAGTATTTATGAAATAAACTTTAATCACACTGATAGTATAGGAAAATTACTTGGTTTTTCAGCAAGAGTTTTAGAACCTAATAAACTACATGAATCAGATTTACCTGTAAATATTGTTAAAGTGGTAACAATTCGTATAGAATGTGATATTGTTTCAGGTTCATACTATAATAGCAAAACCTCACACACTTTGTACCAGTTTGCACCAGGAGTAGACCCAGGTTATAGTATAAATATAGAGCCTAGAAATCTTATTTATCTACCTGTTACAAATCAAAAACAAATAAAAAAGATAACACTAACTATACTCGATCAAAACTCCAATTTGATAAATTTCCGTGGAGAAGAAATTGTGGTATTATTGGAACTGAAAAAGCAAAAATAATGGGGCTTGTTTCTAATAATAACGAACTGAAGACCCTAGTACGAAAATGGCTTTACAACCTTCTTTGAGAGATAAAGATAGAAAATAAGATCAATAAGGGAAAACGAAGAATATTTTTTTTGTCACAACAAATTATTAATGAAGTAATCTATAACAATAAATACGTTTTTAATTTATTTTGTAATTTTTTTATCTATAAATTTATTCCTCAAATTTTACTCTTTAATTTTAAAACATAAATTTGTTGTAGGGGAATAGTTTAATTAAATCAAGCTTATCTTTGATAATTCTACGCTTTGCAATTTACTTTTTTAGTTCTTTTTCTGATTCATCCATCACGGGCCTAGACATGTTTTTTAACAGATATAAACGGATATAAACGGGGTATATAAACGGATATAAACAGGTCGAAACAGGTATAAACGGGTATATACCCGTTTATACCCGGGTATATAAACGGATATAAACAGGTCGAAACATGTATAAACGGGTATATGAACGGGTATAACCGGGTATATAAACGGATATAAACAGGTCGAAAACAGGTATAAACGGGTATAACCGGGTATATAAACGGGTATAACCGGGTATATAAACGGGTATAACCGGGTATATAAACGGGTATAAACAGGTATAAACGGGTATATAACGGGTTTTTAACTGATCTGATTGTTTTTAACTGATCTGAACTGATTGAAAACATTTTAACATTGATAAATTATTATTAACAGTTACGCTTTTGCTGCACCTTATATTTATAGTTTGACATAATGTTGAGGAAACATATTTTTGAAATTTTCAAAAGCAAAAACATTTTTTTTTCATTTTTTTATATAAAGTTTTAAATTTGATATAAAAAGTTGAGATCTAAGTGCTTTGTAAACTATAATGTAAGAAACAATAATAATGTCAAAGGGATGATGATGATTATCAATCTAGCCTGCGAGGTCTATTAATCAAAATACTGCAGCTAACATCAAACGGACAGACTTATTTTTTCATTAAAGACCCTTGTATCAAAGGATTTAAAAAGCCTTTTGGAGATTTTGGAAAATTATACAATATATAAAAAAAATAAGATTAAGATCTAAGAGCGTAAAAACACACAAAAAGTTAAAAAAAAAATGGTTAAAATTAATTGGTTAGTGTAACACAAAGCACTGTTTTTTGTTTAATATTAAGGCTTAAAATTTTAAGCCCATGTTTCTCATCTCAAACTTAAAGTAGAATTTTAGAAAAAAAGAAACGAAAAATGATATGTTTAAAAGGGGGAGAATAAATTATTTTATTTTAAAAATAGTTGTATAAATCAATTCATTTTTGTGCAAATCTTTTTAAAATAACTTAAAAAATAAAATAAAATTGTAAATAAGAAAAAATCTTAGGAAAGCCTATTAAAATCCCATTTAAAAAATTAAAGTTAAAAGGGGTAAACTATTTAAAAAAATCGTAAATCGTGTTATTGCAGTATTTAAAAATAATTTTATTATTAAATTAAAAACAGTCCATTAAAAACACTGGTCTGTGATGAAAACCAGCCTTAGATCGAGATAGAGATTTTAATAGAGTTTTATTAAATTAGAATACATAAATTTTTTTGACATGTTTTTATAATTTTTTTTTATCTATCTCAACTAATGAACTCCTTTAGTAATTCAAGGATAAGCTATAAACCATATATCGTATGCTTACAAGCAAAGAGTCATAAAACATGACTGAGATACAAATTCCATTTGTTAATTAAAAAAATAAGTAGTTTGATCAACTAAATTGACTTAGTGCTTTTAAGCCGGTGATATCATTTAAAAAAAAATTTTCAAATAAATATCAAATCGTGATATCAAATTCCCTGAAGTTAATTAATTTTAATGTTATTTTCTCTAAAAACACAACATAGTAATAAAAAACGCACTCTTTATATAAAAATACCGTGTTAATAATTATAATATTATTACATAAACTACTTTCCCAATCTGATTAATTAAAAATAAACCATACAAGGTGATTCACCTAAAATAAATTACTCGTTTTGTGACAAAACAAAACAACAACAGAAACATTTTTTACTAGCTTTTGAGAAACAAAGTCATTTTCATTATTATTAAAAAAATATATAATAGTAAAATATTTGTTATTAAAAAAAATGCTTAATTTTAAATTATTTTACTATTAAAATGTATAATTTTAAAATATAACAAGAATTTATTTCACCTCCATATACATTTTTTGAAATGAAAACATTAAATATATTTTATGAATTGCCAAATTTAAATATTGTTTGACTTGGATAAGAAATAAAAATAAAAATGAGGACATTTTTAAGATACGACTATCAAAAAGGCCAAAAAATATAATTACAGTATTTCAATTTAGGAGCTAGTTTATTTACTTGATACTTGCATATTTTTTACTAATATACGAGGGTAGCTAAATAATTAAAAAATCTTATTATGTATTGTATATAATTTAGATAAAAATAATTGCAACTCGATAACAAAAGCTAGTAGAAAACGTTTCTTTTCAACCTAATACTTTTATGGTATAATAATGCCAACTTACCTGTTGAGTAGTGTATTACGTTGTAAATGTAAATTGAAACTTATAAAACTGTAAATTATATTACGACTACAAGACTTGTATAAGCCTATCTCATAGTATGAGATATATTTATATATGTTTGTGATTGTATTTAAGGTGCATAATATAAATCTGTAAATGAAGCTTATTATTATATTTTAAAATTTAAAATTTGCATAATTTATATAAACAATTTCGATATGAAAAGATTTATTGTGCATTAATGCATAGTATTAAATCATTTAATCAATATCCCAAAAAAAAAATAACATACACTGAAAAAAATATAAAAACAATTGAAAATCGACTTTCTCAAAAACTGTTCTAAGGATTATTTTAATTTCAACCATGTGTTATTTAAAATATTATTAAATCATTTAATCAATATCCCAAAAAAAAAATAACATACACTGAAAAAAATATAAAAACAATTGAAAATCGACTTTCTCAAAAACTGTTCTAAGGATTATTTTAATTTCAACCATGTGTTATTTAAAATATTATTACCGAAAATGTATGTTTTGACTGCAAGTCATACAAACCCCTTGATCAAAACCTAATTTTCTTTTATTTTCTGTTAAATTATTTTTGTTGTAAAAACGTGACACGTTGATACTTTTTTACAAAACAAAAAAAAAATGCTTTGTTCTCTATTTGAATGTGTAATATAAATTTTACAACAATTTTTTTCAGGAATATTTTATGTAAATAATTTTAACTTGTGTTTAAGTATTTGAAAGAAATTAAATATTTTAACTTGCATTATTTTTGCTATTACAGTTTGATTATTATTCTAAAAAGATATAACGTTATTTTATTTTAGACTAAGCTTGTGAAAATTTCCTTAATCTTTAGCTAACAAGTTCTTAAAGTTTTCTAATAAAAAAATTAAAAAAATGTAAAAAAACAATAACTAAAAGCTTAATTACTAGACACACAAATAAGTTTTGGGGGCAGAAATAAATGAAAAAAAATAATACAGGTTTGGACTTGTTGTTTGAATAACCCTTGTAATACAAATTTATTGATTAATGCGTACAGACTAAATTAAAAAAAGCAAAAATCACTGCCTTTTTAGTTCTTTTTAGACAAAAGACCATTAGTTTTGGTTCAATACAGCATACAACATTAAAGAAAATAAGAAAAATACATGTCTTATATTGAAGGTATTTTTACAACAATAAATATTTTTTTTTATTTTATTATATATTGTTTTTATATTTTTTCAGTGTATACTTATTATAATTATGGTCATGTAAAGATAAAGTATTTAAACCTGACCTTATTATAGCTAAAATCATTTTATGTTAGAATAATAACTTATTACATATTATTGATAAAATAACTTTTAAACACAAATAAAATTATTAAATTATAATATTATTATCATAATCAAAATTGATTTTTTTCTCAATAAATTAATAACAAAATACTGCTGTACACAGAAAAAAGTTGGCTGAGAATATTATACATTACAAGCTGTGAACACAAAAAAAAAACCGGGGGTGTTCAAATTAACGTGACTTCATGCAGGTGAAAATATAATATACTTCAAGCTTTGTATGACAAGAAATTTAAGTTAATTAAATCTTTTTTATTTTGCTAAACTTTATTCTAGTTAAAAAATTGTATGATAAAATATAAAATTTTAATTATTAAAATTTCTTTCTAGCTATACAAGAAAACACTGGTAAAATTTTCTTTCCATTTTTCGAAACACTGATGCTCTTAATGTTTGTTTTTTACTTGGTTTTAAGGTATTAATATTAAGTATTTTAACGCTTTTATTTTTTATATAACAAATTGTTAATTTTACCATACTCATACTTTTTAGCTAGATTAGTAAAAGTCAAGTTCCTAAATAATTTTCGATTTCTACACTTTTGCATAGTTTAACCTAGAGAGCCTTAATGTGTCAGAGTGGAGACAATAAAATCTGTTAAAAATTGTGTTGGTTTGGCAGTAGATGTCACAAATTACATGTGCGCACATTTTCAAAAAAGGTTTATTAAATGTTACTCTAAGTCAGAAGAAAATGGGTTCCATTTATCTATTTCGTAATTACAGAATGAAGAAAGAATATGATTAATTCAACTGGAGAACAAAAAAAGTTTAATAATATGCGAGGTATGGCAAACACAGCACTTTCGTATATCAGGAAACGGTTAAAAACATGTTTGCGGATTTGCCATTTCTCTAGATTTTAAATTATGTCTTATTTCTGACAGAAAAAAGGTCACATTATTCACACTATTTTACAGCAAACCAAAGTCACCTCTAAAAAACGGTTTCTTAGAAAATTTACTGATTATTAAGTAAGAGAAACAACTACATAAAAATATGTATAAACTTGTTAAAACTGGTTGTTCATGTTAAAGAGAGTTTATGATGTTCACGTTACAGAGAAGTCAATAGAAAAAATTCTGTGCTCTCAAACCCTAATAGTTCATATATACGCATGTTCACATTATTGAGCTTATACTGTATAATAATATTCTTAATTTAGGAAATATTTTTCTGTGTGTAATTATACTTTTTGCTCACAGTAATTAAACAAAATAAAATTTGCAATTATGTATAATACAGAAAAACAAATGAGAAATAACAATATTCTTGATTTAAGAAATATTTTTCAGTGTGTAATTATACTTTTTGCTAACTTTTGAAACAAAATAAAATCTTCAATTAGGTATAATACAAAAAAAACAAAATGTGATTTGTATAAAATAATTAAGAAACATTTTTCTTTGTGTATACTTTTTGCCAACTTTTTGAAACATAATCTGCAATTATTAATAACTAATAATTTATAATTGCTTTGCTAAGAAATTGATAAACTTAACCTTTATTGATAGTTATTTATACATAATAAGATTAAATTTAATTATATACACGATGTGCTGACTAGACAATTATAAATTATAATTTATAATATATGCATATTAAAACGATTAAATTTTGATAATAAAAATTGTTTCATAATTTGGGTACAAACCATTGAGATAGCTAAAATTAATTTATTTTAAAATAATAAGATAAATTTAAATAACACCCAGAGAAATAAAATTATTAACTTATAAAAAAATATAATTAATGAGATAAAATTAAAAACACACACAGAGAATAAAAATAAATATAATTAATAAAAATTGTTTCATAATTGGGCTCAAAAGTCAAAGTAATGCTACGCATTTCATTATATGGTATTTTTCCCAGTAATTTAGGTAATCTTAAATAATGTTTTTAAAGATATTTTTTGTGTTAAAATGTATTAAATTATAAGTATATAATTACTAAAATAAAAATCTCCGTTAATGCTTATTCTTGATTTAAGATTTTATTTTTCTGTGTTTGTAAAATATTTTCGCTTTTTTGCTATAATATAGCAACAATAGTATTTTAAATTTGAAACAAATATGCAATTTGATTGTACGGTGTATTAATAAATTAAGATAAATATAAACACAAAGAAATAAAATTATATTATTATTATTAAATTTTTTTTTCTTAGAACATTAATAATTTTAGATTTTAAGCTTTCACGGCCATTAAGATATAAAGAACTTTCACTTTCGGGTTTAGACCGTGTTAATGGATTTTCACTTTCCGACGTTTCGTCTCTTACTACTAGAGACATCTTCAGGGATTAATCTGAAACTGAAGTTTCAGATTAATCCCTGAAGATGTCTCTAGTAGTAAGAGACGAAACGTCGGAAAGTGAAAATCCATTAACACGGTCTAAACCTGAAAGTGAAAGTTCTTTATAACATTAATAATAAAATACTGCTGCACACAGAAAAAGTCTGTTTAAGAATACTGGTGTATATAACAATTTTTTTGATTTAATAAATATTTTTCCGTGTGTATACTTTTTGCTAACTTTTGAAACAAGATAAAATATACAATTAGTTATAACACAAAAAATCTAAACAAATATGCAATTTAATTGTACAGTGTATTAATAAATTAAGATAAATACACAAAGAAATACAATTATATTATTATTAAAATATTTTTTTTCTCAGTACATTAATAATAAAACACTGCTGCACACAGAAAAAGTCTGTTTGAGAATACTGGTGTATATAAAAATTTATTGATTTAATAAATATTTTTCCGTGTGTATACTTTTTGCTAACTTTTGAAACAAGATAAAATATACAATTAGTTATAACACAAAAAATCTAAACAAATATGCAATTTGATTGTACGGTGTATTAATAAATTAAGATAAATATAAACACAAAGAAATAAAATTATTGAATTATTAAAATATTTTTTTTCTCAGGACATTAATAATAAAATACTGCTGCACACAGAAAAAGTCTGTTTGAGAATACTGTTGTATATAAATTTTTTGATTTAATAAATATTTTTCCGTGTGTATAGTTTTTGCTAACTTTTGAAACAAGATAAAATATACAATTAGTTATAATATAAAAAGTCTAAACAAATATGCAATTTAATTGTACAGTGTATTAATAAATTAAGATAAATACACAAAGAAATACAATTATATTATTATTAAAATATTTTTTTTCTCAGTACATTAATAATAAAATACTGCTGCACACAGAAAAAGTCTGTTTGAGAATACTGGTGTATATAACAATTTATTGATTTAATAAATATTTTTCTGTGTGTATACTTTGTGCTAACTTTTTAAACAAGATAAAATGTGCAATTAGGTATAACACAAAAAATGTGATATATTTTCGATTTAAGAAACATTTCTCTGTGTGTAATTACACTTTTTGCTTAATTGTTTCTTTAAGGTAATATTAATCCAAAATACTTTTATAGACTTTTTATGTATGCAAACAAATATACAAATTTAATTCGGTATAATACCACTCTCCTGAAACTCAAAGGAAACAGAAACTAAAAAAAAATGTATTTTTTATTTTTTTTCTTTTTTTTAGGTATAGCAAAAAACACAATTAAATCGAAAAATTATCATTAGTTTAGTCTCGGGAGGGTAAGGGTTAAGAAACATTTTTCTGTGTGTATACTGTTTGCTAACTTTTGAAACAAGAGAAAATATGTAATTAGGTATAACACAGAAAAAACAAATGTGATATAACAATATTTTTGATTTAAGAAACATTTTTCTGTGTGTATACTGTTTGCCAACTTTTGAAACAAGATAAAATCTGTAATTAGGTATAACACAAAAAATGTGATATATTTTGATTTAAGAAACATTTCTCTGTGTGTAATTACACTTTTTGTATAATTTAGGCGCGCTTGACAAACCACACTTAAAACAACTATTCTAAAAAATATATTTAAGCAATAGCGTCAAACATTTTTATGTTTGTGATTATACTTTTTTGCAATAGTTTTTAAAACAAATATGTAATTTGATTGTAACGTGGTATATATAAATATATATTGTTATATACGAATCACAATATTCTTGATTTAAAAAAACATTTTTTCTGTGTATACTAAACTTTTTTGAGAACTTTTTTGCAAAATGTGTGTTGAGAATAATTTTTAATATGTAATAATTATTAAATTATGAAACAAATTAAAATTATTTTTATTTAATTACTATTTCAACAGAATTTCGTGAAGACGCCATATATTAACTATATATTTATAAGAAAACATTTTTTCTGTGTATACTAAACTTTTTGAGAACTTTTTTGCAACATGTGTTTGAGAATAATTTTTAACATGTAATAATTATTAAATTATGAAACAAATTAAAATTATTTTTATTTAATTACTATTTCAACGGAATTTGGTGAAGACGCCATATATTAACTATATATTTATAATTTATAGATATTACGGAAACAATACGGAATCTTTCTTTGATATTTTGGTCTATTGGTAATTATTGTGCGAAAACGTGGTATTGGCTCTTTGTACTTCTAAAGAATATTTGTATCTGTATTTGTTTGGTTTACAAAAGTCAATGTTTAATATTTATTACTAATTTGGTCTCATAATTTAGGCTAACAAGCTAGGCTTAACAGTCTGATTAGGTTTGACACTCATTGCTTTCAATAATTTTAAACTTTTCAGGGCTCCTTCGTTTATATTAATAATTTTATAATACCAAGCTTTCAACTAAATTATTTTGTATCGCAGAGAGCTCTGTGGCGCAGTACGTAACGTATCCGTCTACCAAACTATAGGTCTGCGGTTCAAACCCGCAACAGCTGAGACTTTTTTAAAAAAATATTTTCTACAGCTCCCTAATTATAAATTATAATTTGTAATATATGCATATTAAAACGTGTATAGCTTGACCTTTTCAGATAACAAGGTTCTTGGGTAATATTATTTGAATAACAAGTTGTTTATTTTAACCGATTTAAATAAAAAAATAGTCTTGGCTAATTTAATTTGTCTGGCTAGGCAGTCCTGATCCTTGGACTCATTTACACCGCTAGGTGGCGACACCCTCTGGTCATTGTCGTCAGCCGAAGAACAAAAAAAATTCCTGAAAAAAAAAATTTTTTTTTTTAATTTTTTTTTTTTTCAGGATTTTTTCAGGACTCGCTGATGTCTTCAGCTGAAGAATTCCTCCAGTTACCACATTGGGTTTGTAGCCCGGTAGTCCAACTACTCAGGGTCACATAATATTTTATATTGGGGCAAACATATCCCACTTATTTTTTGTAAAAGAACATTTAAAAAAGATCCACAAAGAAAACAAATCCGAAGCGAAAGGGTTAAAAGAATTAAAAGTTTTATTGCCAAAAAGAGAATTTAATAAGCTTTAAAATGATGTGTCACACAACCTCCTTTCTATTTTAAACAAATGTTCCCCCTTGTCCTCCTACCTCCATTGTTTCCCTAAACATATCAAATATACATCATTTTATGCCTTCATTAAGATCTTATAACTTTTATTCAATACTTTTTTTGATATATTAAAATTTTAAGGATTGTCATGATAAACGGACCTCCCTGTATTTTTACAGCTTGTTTTCTTTTCTTTTAATAAGATTTTCTAATTTTTCCAATACATTTCCTTCCAAGTACTGGCTATTTTCTGAGTATGGCTAAGATAGAATAGCAATATATTCGGCAGACATAGTTTACAAGCAAAGTTTAAAATAAAAGCTCTTCTTCTTGTTTAAAAGATAAGTGCAAATAGAGCACGTCCAGACTAGCCCAAAAGACAATACGAGAAAGAACAACTTTTCTTTTGTAGATACTATTCTTTTAAACTTTGGGGAGGTAACTTTGGAAAATATTCAATCTTTTTCCAATAATACGGGTTCAATAATACTTTACAAGGCTTTAAATTGATTTGTTCTCAAATAATTTACATGGAAAAAAAATACATAGGTGTTAAATAAGTACCTACTTAAGTATTTTATTAATAGCATATAAGTGAACTAAAAGCCGGTCGAAAACGCATTTCATATACACTGTAAAAAATAAATATGTAATTACACATGATTCTGCACGTAAATGTGATTCAATGCAAATAAATGTAAAATTTACTAGATTTAACATGTACAATTTTCTATGCAATTTTACAATTTTATATTCAAATTACATGTAAAATCTTGTAAATCTTACAATGTAAATGCACATGCAGAATCATAGGAAACGTATTGCTATCCATTCATTTTACGATTTCATATGAATATTACATCTAAATTTCATGTAATATTTATAAAAAATTGTAAAATTACATGTAAAATATGGTAACACATTACCTCTATCTAGTTGTCAATAGCAAAAAAGTACTGTCAAATTGTAAAAACAAAAGCATTCAGGTCTCATAATATACTATCCTTTAACATCTTCAGGGACATAGGCACATATGTGTAGGTACAGTTAAAATTCCGCAAAATGAAATTCACCTAATTCATTAACGCTCAGTGGCTAAAGCTGTTGCTATTTGCTTTTTTCCAATCACAAGCGACATCCAATGGCCAAGATTCGCATATATTCAGTTGTTTACTTGTTATTAGAATAAAAAGAACCCAACAAACATTGGTTCGTTTGCCGACCGTTGGACAACCCACATTGGGCCTACATACTGAGGAGACATCAGCCGCCCTAATGCCGCATACTACGGGCCAATGTTGGCAAAACTACATTGGTCCTACATTGGCCGCCCGAAGGCCGCTTTAAGGCCAATGATAATTTAGATCATAAAATAGTACATTGGCCAATCTAAGGCCGCAGCCTTATGAACCAACACGTTGCAACGTACGTTGGTCAATGATAAATTTCCAACTTGAAAATTAAAAAAAATTTCATTGGCCTTCAGGCGTCAAATGTAGGGCCAATGCAGTTTTGCCAACATTGGCACTCTTTATCCGGCCGTAGGTCGGCTGATGTCTCCTCAGTATGTAGGCCCAATGTGGTTGGCCAACATTGGTCCAATGTAGGAAACATTGGCACGCCAATGTTTGGCCAACGAAAGGCCAACTAACCAATGTTTGCTGGAAAATTTCAACTTTTGCTAAATTTAAACAAAAAAATCGTCCCTGAAGAGTTTAAAGGTTAATTTTTCAGTTATTTCTAAAAACACAAAATAATTAAGTTATTTGAAATTTTGGCGAAGGCGCTAGTTAAGGTTAACCCATGGTTAACTTAAATACATCGTATTAAAATAATTTGAGGTCGGTCAAAATGTAGAGTTCATGTATATATGTATATATGCCAGAAACGGACCTTTTTATCCTTATTTTAAAGTTAATTTGTTCTGTCTAAATTTGACAGTTAAACTGGGAGAGAAACAGTCAAATTCACGGTTTTTTGGACTGGCACCATCAGAAAATAGTAGCATCCATAATATGATATTATCAACCATTTTCTATAGATCTTGAAATACAGAAAATTTTAATAATATTTATGATAAAATGGATAAAATGCAAAATACGACGGTATTTAGGTGTTATTTTTCTTTTGATTTGGGTGGTATAGTATTAAAAGTAGCCACTTTTGCCTCTTCCAAAATGTCCTCAGGGACAAAAATACTAGTTTGATCTTCAAAGTCCAATTTTAATTTGAAACCGACCCTACGCGGTAAGATAAACTTTAATTTTAAACTGTCAAACTTGCAATTGTTTTTTTTTTGTACCGTTGCTGCCTACTGTTTCAGCGGCCATAATGAAATAAAACAATGTGTGCATATGAAAAGAATTATTAAAAATCGTATTTTTTTATGATTACAAATGTATTCGATAAAATTTTGTATGGCACACGTGGATAAATAGATATTGTCCACTCAAGAATATCTTACTTTACCCACTAGTACCATAAATAATTATTAAAATGATTTCCCGAGCCTCCGTAAATAAATAGGAAAAGTCCGACCTCTGGTTATAAAAATCTCTTATAGCTCCTAAACTGTTACCGAAAATTAAGGTCCTTTTAAAACTTAAGTACACATATAAGCATTTATTTACCTCCACAAAAATTTTAACAACGAGAGTTTCACTTTAAGCAATTTATTCAACTCCGCAGAGAATTTTTTGGTTTTAGATAGTCTGATAAAACCTAGAAGTGCACTTTTTACATAATTAAAGTTTTACGGAGATATTCTCAAAATGTACTTTTATAACTTTGTACTTTAAAAGTGTCACACACATATGGGAAGTTTGTAGGTAGATTGCCAAGCAAAAAGAAAAGGCAAAATGAAAAGAAAAATGACTACCACAGGAATAAAACATGAGAAAATTCTTTATATTAGCGCAACTAATATGGCGAAAATTAAAATGCTAACCTAAAACAAAAATTCCGAAATTAGTTATCAATTAAATTTACGTTTTTTTTTAAATTTTACGGAAAAATAGAAAACATATAAAGCACTCTCATAACACGTTTTTAGAGCACGTGTAACATTCGTTTTATAACACGAGTATACTCGTCGAGAATACCCGCGTTATGAAACGAGTGTTTTATACAATGTTTTCTATTTTGCCCTAGAATAGAAAGAACGTAAATTTAAATTGACAACTAATTTGTACTATAGTTGCTATGTATTAAAACTAGTACTTTAATATATTATTAGTTTCGTAAGATTTTTAACACAAGTTCTCATAGCCTCTAAAATATTTAATTTATAATTAAAATTGTCACTGAAAGTTAAATGAAACTTTAAGGTAGTAATTTAAATGCAACTTTAATTATAATAAAGTATGTCTTATAAGCATAGAAGCTATAGTTCAATGGATAGGTCGAAAACCAAGTTATCATTCCTTAAACATATAATTTTATTTATTTATTTATTTTTAGGAACTTTGATAAGTCGTCGTATCAGAATGACAAGGTTTCAACTAACATGTTTTCAGTTTTCACTTTTTTCCATTTTAGAGCTTTTTACTACCTTTTTGCCTGTACTTAAAAAATAAAAATATTATGCACATAGTCCATTTTATTTACAATAAAACCATGTTCTATCTGCATTTTTTGAGATTTTTTAGTACAACGAGATTCTAACTGATGATAAAGTTTAATTTTAATTTCTTACTTAAAATCAGGTACTCCGTTAATGAAAATTAACTTAAGTCGCATCGATGTCACTAATTCATAAAAAGTTTGGCCTGTGATTTACCAAAATTATGGAGGTTGATGAGGAATGCTTGTGCGAAACAATTATTAATTATCAATTTTAATAATGATTAATAATAATTTATGTAAAATATTGAATTTATGTACAAATTATTAAAACAAACAGCCAAAAAAACATGTGAATTTAATGCAAAACGGTTCTAACTCAGTTAGAACTACTACTTTTTATAGATTTTTGGGTCATCTAAGTTCCAACTGATTATTTATTTTAGCTAATATTTAAAATATTAACAAAATGTGTATTATAGGTACAATTTATCCTAATATAACCCAGCATAATACACCACTCAAATATGAAATTTAAGGTAAGTTTCATGAATTTAAATTTTTGATTGATCAACTCAAATCTATAATTTATACAGTTGAAATCTTGTTGTTCTCATATGACGAAATGCAGTTTTTACCACAAAGTGTTTTACAATATTTAAAATTTAATTTGGTTTCATGGTTTATCTCTAGTCTAAAGCGTTCTTGAATTATCGTGCTTATAGCATTTTTTGTATAGAACAAGAAACCGACAAACGGCCGAAAATTTTTTTTCTTTAAATCCATTAATATTGTTTTTTTTACTAATAGGTAAGATACTTTCTTAAATTTTTAAAAATATTGAAAATGGGAAAGCATTACCAACGTCTTCCTAATTTTATTTGTTCAGTGATAATGTTACAGTCATGGTTTTGCACAAAATAACTTTTTAACTACTTTGTGGATAATATAACTTATCTACTGGGCCATTACTGGAGTAAATTAAACCGTCTCATCATCTTTTATCTTTTAGCAATAAAGTGTCAGGTTTAAGTAAGAAACGCTATAAATATGTAATTATCCAAATAATTGGATAGACGTTATGAAATTTACCAGAGACTTCATATTCAAGCTGCTTTTTATTCATACCATTCTTTATAATCAGTCTATCTAAGAATAATTGCAGTTCTTAATAAACAGCTTTTCCTTATTGCTAGTGTTAAATTTTAATTTGATTTTCTAAAAGTGCATAAAATACGCTATAAAGTTTCTCATGAACAAGTTTTCAGACTAGGGCCGTAATAACACCAACTCGAACTCCAACTCCGACTCCAACTTCGAGTATGACTACGATTCCGACTCCAACTCCTGCTCAGACTCCGACCCCGACTCCGACCCCGACTTTAACTCCAACTCTAACTCCGACTCCGATTTTAACTCCAACTCCAACTCCAACTCCAACTCCAACTCCAACTCCAACTCCAACTCCAACTCCAACTCCAACTCCAACTCCAACTCCAACTCCAACTCCAACTCCAACTCCAACTCCAACTCCAACTCCAACTCCAACTCCAACTCCAACTCCAACTGCAACTCCAACTCCAACTCCAACTCCAACTCCAACTCCAACTCCGTCTCCAACTCCAACTTCAACCCCAACTTAAACTCCAACTCCGACTCTGACTCTACTCTGACTCTACTCCGACAACCACTCCGACCTCTAAGTTGGAGTTAGCCAACAGAAACCTTACGTACGTGACGCACAATTTGACCCTTTCTCTTTATACTTTCCCAATTGACATCAATACGTTTTTTATTAAGATTCTCCTATTTCGCCACATTTCAACGTACTGTATCTGTTTTATATTTCTGTAAAAACTTAATAAATCAAATTACATGGTGATTATTTTGAAAAGCATTTTTGTCATCCAATTGTCTACGTTTTTTTGTTCCGTTATATAAAATATAGGCATAATCGAACTTTTTGAATTTATTACACAAAACTTTTTAAATATATATCTCCAAGTTTTTTCATGATTGCGTTTGGACTTTTTATAAGAACGAAACTTGAAAAAATTTATATTTTGATTATTTGTTTTTATTCAACAGTATTAGTCCAGTCAAATAATAAAATTTAATGTAAATTGCAATAAATGTACACGGGCTGATATTTTAAAGAGTAGTAGTGCATAGTAACAGACTACTCGTGTTAGTTTTCACCGGGTGATTTGCGTAAGGGGTGTCCGCTATCTTGAATTTTAAGGGTGATTGCGGTTATCTTACTAAATATGCATCTTATGATAAAAATGTATATAACCAATTTTATGAAGGAATAAAATTCAAACAATTTTTGTTTGGATCATTTTTTTAATATATTAATATCAATCAAGTTATAAACATTCAAAAATGGCCATTTTTCATCCAAATTATTCATCAGAGGATAAAAGTGGTTATGAACAAACTTGTAGCTCTTGAAATTCTCTATAAGTTTTATATAGTGCATTTTCATAAGTATTTTGTTAGGGTTACAGTGGGCGCTAAGTGGGCGAGTGACGCCCTCTTTAACCGTACCAAAGTACCTATGAAAATTTACAATATATAAAACTTATAGAGAATTTCAAGAGCTAAAAGCTTGCTCATGACCAGTCTTATCGTCCGATGAATAATTTGGCCGAAAAATGGAAAAAACCAATGTCACGTCCAATATGGCTATTTTTGAATTAACTCGATTGTTATTAATTATATTAAAAAAATGATCCAAACAAAAATTGTTGGAAATTACCTCCTTAACAAAATTGGTTATATGCATTTTTATCGTAAGATGTATATTAAGCAACTCACCCCTAAAATTCAAGATAGCGAGCACCCCTTACGCAAATCACCCGGTGAAAAACTAACAGAAGTGTTCTATGAACATCGACTACTACCCTTTAAAATATCACCCCGTGTACATTTTTTGCAATTTACATTTATTATTTTACTGGACTAATTCTGATTTTGTAGGAAATCCATTGTATTAATATTCCATTTAGGGTTGTGTATCTTTTCGTTTATGAGTTTGGTAATATTATTTCGTATTTAATCAGTGATATTTGGTAAATATTCTAGGTAAATGTGATATTAAATTGCTAGATATGAAAGCTTAACTAAATTTAAATCAACGTTACAAAATGGTACATTGTGGATATTTTGTTTTTGAAATGTCACGAATAACGTCAAAACCACATACAAATAGAACGATACATATTATGTATACCTACATATTAATTAGAATACACTGTAAAAATAAAAAGGCTTTTCTCACTAAAAAATACACCGTTACAAAAATTACTGTGTAAAGTTTACCTTTTAGTAAAATTATATCTCCAAGTCCAAGACCCTGGATTTAAATTTATTGGCGAAAAGTTAGAAATATAGGATTTACCTTCCAAATAAAAAAAAAATTAAACCATAAATGAAGTATAATTAAAGGCCACTTGCAACGTTTGTGGTTTATATCTTATAGGAAGATCTCATTCATACATACAGTAGCTATTACAACCTATCAATAAAAAAAAATGTTAACCTCAAGCTGTCCTATAAGGTGGGTGAGCCTATTATTGCCATGTTCCCAATATTGCCACTTCCTCTTAAACTTGTTAGTTCGTCCTCTGTGTCACAGATGACACTGACAGTATGTCTGTTATATCGAAAAAATGCCTGTAAATATGATGGTTGGTAATGGCGTACGGAAAAACGCAGTTCGTGTTTCGTGTTCTTCCACTATAAAAACTTGTAAAATTTTTAAGTTTTCCTTTACTATTATTGCCAGTACTCTGGCACATGTATATTGTTAATGTAGTAAAGTTTCAGGTTATTACATATATGCAGTAAAAAATTAAATGTCTTAACATGGCGATAATTAAACCACCCACCTGAGTTGAATAAAAAAAAATATTAACCTCCAGATGTCAAATACATATATATTTTATATTATATGGATAGATCGCATTTACACATACAGTAGGTATCTATAGGTAGAATAAAAATGTATGTTAACGTCAAGATGTCAAATAAATATTCAAGACCATTTTAAAATTCAAGTACTTGAATCTCAGCATGAAATTTCGTTTCCTTTTTTGTCAGTGTGGTAAATATTTAATATTTTTATGGCTTAGGAGTCTACTTGATTGATAATTTGATTGAATATTTATCGAATTATTCCCTGTTTCTCTTCTTTTGTTCGTCGTTCTATAAAAAGTAGATTTTTTATAGCATATGCCACTTGAATTTCAATATTTTCCCAAACTCGCACTCGTATGCTTTGATCATGTACCATAAGAATACGTGATAATGGGGTTAAGATACTTATATAGCATTCAAATTCAATTATTAACTTAAATATGTTAATAAAATACTTAAATATTCCATCAATCTATTTTTTCAGTTGTCGTACAAACTTAAATGGGCTAATTGAGAAAATACTTTTAGACTTAATTCCCTTCAGAAGTAAAGTTAGTATATTTATACTTAGTATAAAAAATATATATATTTTTCTGTATTTGAATATAAATAATCATACCTACAAAATTTCACAATGATATCTATTTTCTTTCTATATAAAAAAATGTTCAAAAAAATTTTTTTAGCAAGACCCTTTAAACCAAAGGTTTATAATAAGTGGAGAATCGAGTCTTAACCAATAACAATTCAGTTTTATGTGTTTTCACTTACAAAAACGGAATAGGATTTCTTTTATTTGAAAAATAAAAACAATGTGTAATGTGGGACAAGACAATAAAAAAAAGTTTTGAAATTGTTTCAAGAGTGAAAGATCAAAAGGTCCTGAAAAATATATGCTGAAATTGCCTTTCAGTTGCCTTCACAATTCTAATATGTGGAAAATAGAAATATCCTTGGGCTATCTTGAATGATAAAAAGCAATATTTAATGGCATATTTAATAGTTTTTTTACGAAGATGAGTTTTAAATTTTATTAGAAAAAAAGTTTTGATAAAAGGAATAAGAAAAAATACCAAACGAGTTGCTTATACATATTGCACGCCCTATAACTATTAGAAATATAAATATTTTTCATGGCCATGATTTATAGACGTATAAATATATTTATATTATATAAAGGGATGTAAAAGTAAACTGTTTAAACGGGGAAATGGTTGTAAATAAAGTATAGTATTTTACTCTTTGGACTTTTTTTCACCCTCATTGATTAATAGAAATTATTATATGCTCGTTGAATAATATATCCAATTAAGTATACAAAAATAATTACTATTTTTCACTACTGGCTTTAGAACATACCATTATTTATTATGTTTTCAGACTGTGAAATCAATTTTCTTCACCTATAGCAATAACAATTTTTTGTCTCCTAGTTTGAGTAAATTTTATAAAAAATTGATTTCTGTCACTTTAGTTGTTTCAGTTCTTTGTACAATTTTTACTAATTAAACCCAAAAAAATAGCTTTAAATAAATTTTTATTTATTAAATAAAATTAATTATAGTTATTACCAATTAATAATAATTAGCTAAATATTATGAAAATAATTTAATAGAAACAAAACGTCAGTTCAAGGTCACTTGATTTTTATGAAAATTTAAAGAAATATAATTTCCGTTAATAATTATTTTATTATTTAAATAAAAATAGTTAAATAGTGATAGTAGTGAAAAACTAATATATAAGCTACGAGAGACACTATTATAACCTCGCACTCTTAAATAAATAAAACGCTCCGCTATAAAAAATGTCTTCTCTACCTTGGTATATAATTACCATTATTTTTTCCTATTGGTAGATACTTATGTATCAATATTAAGAAGACAGTTGAATGATGTTCTAACAGCATCGATAAAAAGTAAATCAATTCAATTCAATTCAATTCAATTTATTTAATAACTTGCCTTTACAAAATTTTGATATAATATAATCTGCCTAAATTTGCATTTGTGTGCAGATCATTTACTAAATAATCTATTTTAATTAAGTTAAGTAAACTAAATAAGATATACATAAGATACACTAACAAAAAACACAAAAATGAGGATGCGGCGCAAGCGAAAGAGATGGAAAGCAAAAACGACAAGGATATTAGAGAGTGGATTAGTCGATGTAAAGTTATTATTCTGTACTACAACATGGAGTGAATGAGTGAATTATTATTTATTACAAACGTTTTAAGTTCTCGTTTAAACCTATTTTTATTTAAACACCTAATTTAATTTGGAATTAGGTTATAAAATTTTGGTCCGTAAAAAAGAATTGACCTTTGAGTGTGAGCTTTAATAAATCTATATATATTATGTATATATGATTTCAATGGCGGCCATATTGGATGGCATACAATTTTTTATTACAATCTGATTCCGGATTATACATCTATATAGAGATATAATCAAATCGAATTCAATAGCTATTTGAGAGTGAAATGTATATTTTGAGTCTCTTAATCTTTAGTCTGTAGTCTCTTAACCGTTGTTTATGTCATTTTAAAATATTTTTTTATTTTGAATCTGAAATGCTGAAAACATCCTTAAAAGGATCATAATGTATAAAGTTTGATTTAGAATTATATAAATTATTTGTGCTCCATGATATGTGAATATAGATAAATGTCACCCCTCTAATGCCATAAGAAGACTATAGGTGGTAACTTCTATTTTTTGACAATGGGGAGTTAATAGTTATTTATATAGCAAGGGACTAAACTGGCTGTTTTAGTCCCGCTGCATGAGTGTTTCCTGAGGGAGCGTAGTGAACGAGGGAAACAGAAATACGAGGGACTAAAATAGCCAAGTTTAGACCGGAGGTATATACACTATTTTTTGAACGACCAAACATAATTTATTTAGGTAGATAAAATTAAAATTAAAAAACAGGCGTCTAACATCGGGTGTTTTATTTTCGTAATTTAATCAAGATGCCTATGAATTGCGAAAAGTCAGTTTCACGGCTATCGCGATTTCAGTTGTTTTTCAACAAAGGTTGTTTTTTTTTAATGATACTGTTCTTACTCAGAATAAATAAAACTAAAAATTTTCAAACATTGGCTATCCTATCTCAAAATGGCTATTTTTGGACTAGTACTGTTTTTCAACTGACCGATTCAATTTAAAACACCGTTACAGTTGCCGCCTATAGTCTTTGGTGCTAAAAGTAGAACTGTGTCTGCTGGAAGGGAAATGCAAAATTTGGGGCAAATCTGAACAGAAATGCCGGATACGGTTACGATAACATATCTGCATCTATAACAAATTTTCATACGATAACTGCGGTCAAATATTGGCTCATCCAATTTAGTTGACTTAACATTTCGACCAAGTTAATTTCAAACTGAATTCAAGTTTTCAGTTTCCATAAATTTCAATAGATTTAGAATAGAGATACAGTGATTAAAATTATTATTATTATTATTACGGATGGAAACACCCGTTATTCACGGTGGGCCTTAAAATTTTTAAACCAAAAATCAAGCACTACCTTTTTATTGGTGGATGTTGTAGTCTAAAGCTTACTGGGTAAAACACGGCCAAAATTAAAATAATACTTAGTACACTTTTTGAAAAAAAAAGAATGATTTTCAATTGTTTTTAATTTTTTTTCATTTTCATTTTTTCTAAGCTAATTTACTCAATATTTATATTTTTATCCAATACATACAGATAATAAGACAATTACCAGCCTTATTTTAAATAGATAAACTCAATAATAACCCCCGCGTGGCTTTTACTTTGTTGAGTGGATAATTATTTATTTTACCCACTCAACTGTCACTTGTCAAATTATTTTCTTGTAAATGTCATTAAAATTTTTAATAAAAATATAAATTCCTAAGCTATTTATTGGATAAAACCTTGTATGGCACTCATGGGTAAACCGATATTGCCCTCTCGAAAATTAACCTGCTTGGCTGACGCCTCGCAGGTTAATTTTCTCATGGGATATATCTTACTTTACCCACTAGTACCATAAATAACTATTGTTTTCATTTTTTTTTCAACATAATTTAAATTAAAGAAATTTTACTCATTTTGCCACCCGTCTAGAAAGGGTACCCATTTCAGCTCGTTTATTTTTTTCTTTTTAGAAAGAAATCCATATTTAATCTTTTACAAAGATAATAATTTTGAACAGTTTTGCGATATAATATTCACAAGTCTTTTAAAAAGAGCTTATTCTAGCGTAAAAAATAAAACTAGGGATATCCCTATAGATGTGAACAGATAAAAAATCATATCTGCAATAAAAAAAAGAAATGAAAAAATACGAATTAATAGTAAAACTGTCACTGCAGGGTGTCGGGGAAGATTATACGCCGTTTATCTTTATATTTGAGTGTCCAATAGAAGAGATACTTTTTTACAAACAAGGAAAATTTTACTTAAACAAATTAGCGATAATAATAATAATTACCTGGCTCTACACTCAAAAATTTTCCGACACCATTTTAGATGATTCTAGACCTATTTGAGATAAAGACTTCAAATTTAGACCATGGATGTCTTACCCAAACTTTTAGGCGGAGATTGTTTTTGACAATTGCACAAAAAAAATTAAAACATTTTAAATTTTTTTTCTCGTTTTTCGATGTTTTTATCCAATTTGTTCTCAATTGTTTTTGTTTTTCAACAAATCAATTTTTTTTACTTAAAAAAAAACAATATAAGAGAAAGTCTTGTCTTGTCTTAGCCGGCTTTTTTTATTTTTATTTTTATTTATTTTTTGCAAAATTCGCTTAAAATAAATTCGACATTAAAAACCTAGTTTTTATACTTATCAGATTTGACCTATTTCTGCCGGCCATCCCCATATTTATTGTCAAATTTATCACTGCAACGTAGTCAAAGTGGCTCTCATATCCAGCAGAACATTTGTATCCAGAAATCCTTTTATCGGCTTGTAAATTGGCCACTAGGCATGGCCGATTTCGGCCAAACAAATAATTTTAGTTCCGGTGCATTTTTATTTTAATCATTGTATAAAACAGGAAAATAGTATACACATAAAAATACCTTCAACTAACAAGACTGGTTAATTTGGACGCATTTTGTCTCATTAAAGAACTATATTTAATGTTAATTTTTTTTAAGTTGACTTGATATTTATTTGTCACTAATTTGATTTGTTTTTTTCAATATAAAACGATAAAAGGAAGATATGTCACCTCGTCAAAGAAATACTTATTTGCGTTCCTAGTAGATGTAAGTTTTCTGTGTAAGGTTGTATTTTGTGGACCGAAGCGGAGCTGAGGTCCATAAACACGACCGAAGGCAGAAAAAAACTTACCTACGAGTGGAGCATTACGTTTTTCTCACTACCAAGGAGTTAAAAACTTATTTTATTAATAATATTTTTGACATTTATATGTGTGACAATTCAAGAAATCATTTGTTTTATGGAATCACTCTATAAAATTAAAAATAGTAGTCTTGTGTCTAGGTGTCTCCCTGCAGTAAGTGTCGGACATTTAGTGTCCTTGCGCGGTTAATCGTTTTTTCTGTCTTTAGTTACGGTTTGGTTTGTATTGATTTCATCTAAGGTGCAACTATATATTTAATAGTGCTAAAAACAAGTGTTTCTATGAAGGATAAAATATATTTTTACAATTTTTTTTCACTGTCAATTGCTTCCTTATTTCCCATGATATAAAAATATAAAGGTATAACATAATTTACGAAGCAAAACTTTGAAGTGTTCTATTAGGCAACTTGTTTTATAAGGAGATAATTTACGTAATTGGGCTGCATTGAACATAATGATCATAGTAGGTATGCACATTGTACGCCCAATTACCCACATTACTCTTTTGTTTTACGAAAGAGGTACACTGAAAAAAATACTGCAATACTAAATAAATAAAAAATAAAAAAGTTTAACTTTTTCAACAACACGTTTTGTCATTTAAAATAAAGTAATAGTTTTTACCCCATTTGACCTATTTACTCTACCTTGATTTTTACCCAAAAAAAATCTATCCGAGAATTTTAAACAAGGAACCTATATTCCAAATTTGAAGTCCTTAGTTCAAAGCGTTATCGAGCTATCGTTACCACAACGTTTCCTGGATGAAATACAGACCGACAGACACAGCTAGAATGTTTTTTTTTTAATTCTGGTTCCAATAGACGGTAAACAAATCTCGGAAAATATGTTTTACAGTATAGTATTTTCTATACCAGTATATTCTCTAGGAAAAAATTTTACTTAAACAGTTTTTTTAAGCTATTTTTTACCAGTGTACAGTTATTAAATTTTGTTGCAGCAGGAGATGAAAGTAATGAATATGAAAATTAAAATTATCGGGAAATATCAAATAACTTTTTCTGCTTATTGTGAAGTTAAAAGGAAAATATGGATTTATTAAAAACTATTCCAAATAGAAAACAATGCTCTTTTCCAGACCCATCTATCTCAATGAATGTAAAAAAATCAGAACTTTTCTAAAAAAATAAATATAATAAATATTGCAGTCCTTTAAGGACTAAAGTTCCCTGAAGAAAACTTTTGCATATTTCTATTTTGATCACACTATGTCAATGTAATAGACACCCTGTATATAAATATAGAATTCCAAAGAAATTTACACCTGTATGAAGGCAAACTTTCAGTAAAAATGTTCGCTCTAATTTCGGTCGTTTCAGAGATACAGTCCATGTTTATGAAATGCAAGGAAAATTGCATTATTTTTATTGCACCAAAATGGGTTAGACCCAGCCAGTTTTGTTTAGTGAACCATACACTACAACATATCATTTCAGCGAAATCCGCGGAAAAACATTTTTCTCAGTTAATGCAAATATGCAAAAACCGATAAATTCACTTTTTGCGTATTTTGATCTAAGTATCGATTCTTACTAATTTTGTAGCGCTTTCTTGATATATCGCATAATATACAAGCAAAATCCGATGATTCCCCTTTAAAATGGTATACTTAAGTGACTAGTTCGGGCAAATACCGATAAATCCATTTCAGATGACCAAGTCCAAATCAAGAGTAACAGGCTATCCATTGTTAATTTTTCTAAAAAAGATTTTCATTCTAGTCCAGTCAAATAATAAGAAATTCCTATGTTAAATTGAAATAAATGTAGACGGGCTGATATTCTAAAGGGTAGTAGTGGATAGTAACAGAACACTCCTGTTAGTTTTTCACCGGATAATTTGCGTAAGGGGTGTCCGCTATCTTGAATTTTAGGGAGGAGTTGCTTAATTTGTATCTTACGAACCTGTAGTTCTTGAAATTCTCTATAAGTTTCATATACTATAAATTTTGGTAGGTACTTTGGTACGGTTACAGAGGGCGCCACTCGACTTTCAGCGCCCACTGTAACCGTAACAAAATAGTTTTGAAAAGGCACAATGTATAAAACTTAGAGTCCGCAGCTTAGGCCAATCACCCGGTGAAAAACAGAAGTGTTCTATTACCATCCACTACTACCCTTTAAAATATCAGCCCGTGAACATTTATTGCAATTTACATTTATTATTTGACTGGACTATTCGTTATCATTAAGATTTTTTCCTAGAATGCTTTTGTTTTGTTAAATGCACCGATAATAAAAATATTTTTTTGTGT
This sequence comes from Brachypterus glaber, assembly GCA_958510825.1. Lineage (NCBI taxonomy): Eukaryota > Metazoa > Arthropoda > Insecta > Coleoptera > Kateretidae > Brachypterus > Brachypterus glaber. The sequence goes on from OY294050.1 coordinate 2,793,430, forward strand.
TATTTGGTTTGTTTTCAATACAACACTATTAAAAAAATAAGGTATGTGACTAGTGCGTTAGCATAATCTGCTACTTGACTAGAATCAGAAATTCAAGAAAAAAAACGATAAACGAGTCGATAAATTTCATGCAACAATCGAAAAAAAAATTATTAAAAAAAGCATGAAAAAAGTAACAATATCGAAAGTTAGACATTGTATGACCCATGAACAGTTTTCGCCAGTTTTAGGATTTTTTATTTTTTTTTTTTTTGATTAGCCTGTACAAGTTTTCTGCTAATATCTCAAAATTGGATGACATGGATTTATCGGTTTTTGCATGTTTGCTCCACAAATGTGCGAGGTCCTTTTTTAAGAATAAAGAGTGTCCTCCTGTAATATCAGATAAATACGATTTTTTTTAAGTGACTATTTATTTCTTGTCTTAGTGATAACATATTCTACCACATTCATAACATTCTTTCCGTAATATATTAAAAGCATAAATTTCAAGTACATATACGAAGCTTATAGCACATTATATTAAAATTCCCTAACACCATTCTCTACACCTTTTTATGATGTATAAATTATATTTATTAAATTTTATATGGTCCTATAATAAACCCCATTAAAATGGGTAAAGCATGTTAAATTAAATACTAAGCTTTCGGCTTCTATAGATAATCAAAATGGATGGGCTAAAAATTTTATAGTTCTTTTAAACTGTGTTTTTTATAACTGATAGCGAGCCTTTTTTTATCGTCATCGGCCCAGCTTATGCGGTATAACGTAAAATTTTAATAGAAATAGAAATAAAAATTTTAATCTAATTAAAAAAATAATTTTAAATATCTAGTTTCTTCTTCTACTACTTCTTCTGTTTCGTCTTCTTTTTCCTTTTAATAAATTTAACATATTTGTAAGGTTAAGGCACTTTGTATCACTCTGTATATTCTCTACACTGATAGAAAAATCTAAAAATGGTACAACCAAACGTTGTTTTAACAACTTTGAGGAATATATCATTTTTACGAGTATTCTAAAACATTATAACGTTGTATTAAATACACTATTAAAATTGTAGATTCATATTATTTAATAATACAACAACGTTGTTGCCACTATTATAGTTTTTTGAGGAAGAATAATTAATAAAGATGGCGACAATCAGCTGATTCTAATAAATGTTTTACCAAAATAATGAAAGTAGGCATTTTGGGCTAAAATTTGTATGTGCATAAGTATACCCAACAATAAGCATGTAAATGTACATGTAATTACATGTGATATGTAGTTTCTATGTGCACAAAAATGAATTTAAAATACATTACACCAAATTTGTATCGATGCTAGGCCTACCAGGCTCTGCTAGCCAGTCGGGCGGACGTGTAAGGGGAATTGCCTGCGTTTTAAAGCGAGGATCGTGAGGTAGGAAGGAGCAGCGATCCGAACCTGCTCATTTGCAACGCCTACCTCGATATATGCCCGACAAAGAAAAAGCTGATCGCTTAACAGTTTGTCATTGCACTCGTTTGTAAATACCGAATACATTTACTTTTTTGTTGTTGTATATGCAATATATAGTGGTTGGCGCATATACAACTATTTATTGTTGTATACTATAACCTAATTTTGTTATTATTTACGATATTGGTCTATCAGTGTACGATAGATTGTTAAATTAAATTGATCGCCATCACTTTGATATAACTTTTTTTACGATTTTCTATGCAAAGAATTTATAAGTTAATCATTGTTAAAGCTAAATAGCTCGACTATCACAGACTTCTAAAATTGGTTCGTATTTACATGCAAAGTATATCGGAATCTCAACGGTCCACTCTGCATTATACGCCACCCTCAACGGCACGTCTGTTACTCGAAAGCTGTAAAGAGTTAATACAAAATACACAATAAAGGATAAAGGATATAGGACACGATTTGCTTGCTTGTGCCAGAAAAATGCATTGTTTTCTAATTATAGTCTAAGAGCCGGTGACTTTTTATACTTATATATACTTTTTTATTTCCAATAAAGGTTCGAAAACAACAAAAATCCATCGTCGAAACGTCACAGCAAAATTAGATAACAATTTTAGTCAGATCCAAAGCCCTATTCCCCAAAAATCAAAAAGCTAAATTATACAAATCGGGCAAAAATTTTCATTTTTATTTTATTATTTTATCTCAGCTGTATTTTACATATGTCTTTAAGTACATTCAAATTAAGCCATTTGTAAATCTCCAGATCCTGGATCGGGTTCCTTTAGATGCTAGCCTAGCAGCCCCGAAAAGGTAGTAAAATGGGGTCTATTTTCACAGTTTTACACAATTATTCAGTAGGCCAATGGTTAAAAAAGGCTTTAAGAAGTTTATTTGACATATGTCAACGCTAAAAAGTCTAAAGAATTTTCATTTAATCAAAATGTCATAAATAAATTCTCATTTCTTTTTAAAAATTAAGTATCATATATTATGTCAAAGACACTTTATAAAGACTGTTCTTGGAGCTTTTAGCTTCCAGAGGAACCGGATCCGGAGCCTAGCAATGTGAGAAAGTAATGAAATAAAAATGATCGCCAGTTCTCCGACTGTTATAATTTAATAAAAAGCCTAATTTTTAAGTTTTTTTTTGTCCGTAAATAAATTGTAATGGAGTAATAAGGTTACTGAGATATCGGACATAATATTTGAGATAGGAGTATTAAATAAATTTTTTTTTTTTCAGAACCATGAGCCCAACAACAAAGTGCAAGGAGAAAAAATGGTTTTCGCATGACATTGCAAGTATGCTGCTTAACTTACGTAGATCATCAAGTAAAGTATTAATAATACTAAATAATAATTATTAAAAAGGCTTCCCGACTGGTTTTGAAAACTTTGACCCACGCTAGCTCGTTGGTAGCGCATTCGATTAGTATTTGGAAAGTCTTAGGTTCAAAGCCTGGTTGTGGAAGAAACTTTTTTTTATCTAACACTCTTATCTTAAATATTGTGTCCGAAATGCCAATAAACTTACTACAAATTAATAAGTAGCCATTATTTGACTCAAGAACCAAAATATTTTTGACGATAAGTCGCTTATTGTTTAGCGTAGAACAAAAACTTCTACATATTTAAAATAAATTTAAATTTCTTAGAAAAAAACTAAAGTCATTTTTTTTGTAGGACAATTAGTTTCCGAGATATATAGATTTAAAAATATTGTTATTGGTCTAGAAAAGGTATTTACTTGTTCCACATGTGTCGTATTTTAATATTGTTATAGTTACATTAATACACACAAATGGGTGCCTAAGGGCATATCCACAGTCTCGCATAAGAACGTAATACATAAGAATGCGATGTCGTGATTGGCTTGATGTGCCGCCATGTTTCTTGCAACCCAATCACGGCATCGCATTCTTATGTTTTGTGTTTTTATGCAAGTTCTGAATAGGTCTTAATACTAAATAGAACGTAGATAAAAAACATTACGTAATACTTGAACAGGCCTGTTTTTGCATTAAGTAAGTACAGATTTTATTGATGGTCCAATTTCAAGAAAAGGTTTGAAAACAAGATTTATTGTTCGAAGAATGGATGATAGATACCTATTGTGTGTGTATTTATAAATAATGAAGTTTAAATGTTAATAGTATATTGTAAACTAATGTACTGAAAATATTTCAGTTCAAAACCTAGTAGAGGGTGGACTTTGTTTTAAAATATTTATGTCTGGTGACACGATTTCTGTGCCTTTGCCTTAATTTCACTATTATCACGTGACTGAAGTCAACCAATGAAAGCGTCCAATTTTTTCAAGTATTTGTCATACTTTTTTATAAGGACAGAAATTTTTAACTCTGTGAATAAAGCCTTAAAAGGTTTTCTTAATCAGCGTGCAGAGTTGACTCTTGGTTTGGACTTGGGACAGCAGCCCGAAACTGTCAGTCTACCAATATCACTCTGTACGATGATTAGGAATAAGAAATTAATATTTTTATAATTTTGTTTAAAATTAAAATTTTTTATCCTTATTAATTCTACGACTAACCATACGTTAGTGGTACTATGTGCTTGAGACTCACAAGTCTTTAACTTGCTACCGTTTAAAGTCTCCAGACTAGGAGAGGTATGAGTAGTTGTCTACACCTAGCAATAGATGGCGCACAAGCTCTTGTTAGCCAAAGTTTAGAAAATGAATTTGTTAATATAAATTAAAAAATTTGATTTAAATAGTATTACAAATGACCTTACCAAAACATAATTTGTTTATGTAAAACAAAATTTATATTTGTATCGTTAAATGATATATTAGAATTAAATCCGAATTATAAATGATTTTCGATAATTAACAGATTAAAGTGGCTTGATTTAACTAATAGGTATTATATATAACCAAGTTGGTTTTTGGAATACTAACTAATAATTTGCTGTGTAGGATCAATTTATAATTTTTGGCTTTAATACCAAAATATACAATAATTATTATTTATTTATGAGTTTGGTATTTATACAGATTTCTGCACAGTAAAAAATGGCATGGTGGTAAAAAAAAACGAGTATTAATTTTTACATTCGACATACGAATAGCACATACACATAGGTAAATGATTACTTAAAACAAGTACGTAATATTTATATCAAGTGGCTCGAAAGTTTGTATATCCACAAGCAAGTTAAGTACTTAAATCAAATGTTTTGCTTGATTATCTTACTCAGACCAAACGGTTAAAACTTGAATCAAGTAATACTGCTTAGTTTGAATAAGAAAAGTTCTTGTATCGAGTTTAAAAGAAACTGAAAGAAAATGGCAAGTGGATATTTATACAGAGTATTTAAAATACTTAAAATAATGAAAAATAGTACAAATAAAAACCTAATAACTTTTGAACGGAATGCCCGATTTAAAAAATTCTTTCACCAAACGATTCAGGACCTTTTTATTTGCGTCATATCAAATATGGTTAGCTTAGCCTAGGACAAGGGGGGCAAAATGGACAAAAACTCTAATTTTTAGCGATATCCCACTTATTATTTATAGTATGATTATTTCTTTTTCATAAATGAAAATAACGTTTGATTTCATACAAAAAAATATATCGTGGGACTATTACTTACGAGATATAGCATTTTTATAAATTGCGATATATTTTTAAATTTTTAATTAGATGTCAAATTTTGACACTAGTAAAATTTCAATCATAGGTAAAATTAATTTTAATATATTTTATTTTAATAAGTTTCTGATAGTGATGCGGCCAGAAAATCAATCCGATAAAGCTACAAAGAAAAAACAAAAGGATATGGTCAAAAAATACAGCAGAATTTTGGCCCGACGATGCACATGTAAGAACTTTTCAAAAAAGAACATTTCGAAAAACGTTTAACAACAACAGAAGGAGCCAAAACTTTAGGACAAACAACCGACAATAACTTTAAAATATTACAAATAAACGCACGTAGTATAAGGAAGAAACGGGACGACATTCAGATTATTCTGAGCGATATAAAGCCAAATGTTTTAAGTGTGTGCGAACATAGACTCCTAGACACTGAAATTAAAAATTTTGTTTTTGACAATTATGTTTTAGCAAATTCATTCTGTAGGAAAGAAAAATATGGTGGTGTGGCCCTATTCGTTTCAAAGGATATTGACTTTGAACCCCAAAACCTTAAATTAAAATGCAAAGAAAAAATATTTGAATACTGTTGTGCATCTTTAAATATAAATGGTAAGAAATGTCTATTTATATCACTCTATCGCACTCCCGATAGCGACAGTAAACAGTTTTTAGATGAATTAAATAATTTACTAGAAATATCTTCAAAAAAATACAAGCATCTTTTTCTGTCAGCTGATTGGAATATTGACTTACTAAAACAAAACAATTTAGTTTCAACTTTTGAAGACATTCTTGGCTCATATAATCTTCGAGCCACTGTAAAGGAAGCCACCCGCTATGACAAAACTTCTAAAACCCTTATAGACAACATTCTAACAAATTTTGACCAAGAAATTAACACAGATCTGTTATGGTATAATTTTACAGACCACTTAATAATAAAGGCCTCGGTAAAAAAGGACCTAGTTAATCAAGGGTCAAAAAAGTTTGTAGAAAGAAGGACTTATTCATCCGAAAATCAACAAACTTTTTACACTCTTATGTCTCAAACGTCTTGGGACACCGTGTATGAGCTCGAGACAGCAGATCAAAAGTATAGTGAATTTTTCGACCTACTTTGGCACAATTTTAACATTGCATTTCCACTTAAAAAAGTTACTAAGCGGGCTTACAAAGAAAACAACAAAAGTTGGGTAAATCAAGAAGTAATAAAATCTTCCACTAATCTTAGAAATGCGCATATGTTATGGAAGACTACTAATAGTTCTGTCTATAAAAACATTTACAATAAAATGAGTAAAGTACATGAAAAACTAAAAGCTAATACTAAAAAAGAATTCTTGAATAATAGACTTGCATCCAGTACAAATATAAGTAAAACCTGCTGGGATATTATTAAAGAAAACTCTACGAGTAAAAAGAGTAACCAGTCTGCGTACAGTCTCGTTATAGATAACAAACCTGTACAAAATCCTGAACTACTCTGCGATATCTTTAATAATCATTTTATTGACAGTGTAGAAAATCTTAAAAAAAATATTGGTCATACAAATGCCAATACAAAAAAACAAAAGCCGGTAACCAATCACAAGTTTAAATTGAATCCTGTTAACGATATTGAAATTAAACATTTATTATCTTTAGTAACAAAAAAGAAAAGTGCAGGGCCAGACGAAATTCCGTGCCACATAATAAAGGGAATATCCGACCTTATTATAAAGCCCCTGGTCAACATTATAAACAAATCCTTTGAAACTGGAGAATATCCAGAAGCCCTTAAAAATGCCAGGTGTACTCCTATATTTAAAAAAGGGGTAAAAAGCGACATCAATAACTATAGAAACATTTCGAATCTATCAGTATTCGCTAAACTAATTGACACCGCTATGAAATCAAGAATTGAAAACTATTTTATGAAATATGACCTGCTGTCTCGTACTCATCACGGCTTCTGTAAAAAGAAAAATACCACTACCGCCCTCTTTAGCATGGTAAATAAATTTTTTGAGTCTATAGAAAAAAAACAAAACTGTGTAGGAATAAATTTTGATATGAGTAAGGCCTTTGATGTCATAGATCACCCGGAGCTTATAGCTATATTGAAGTCATATGGCATAACGGGCGTTGCTTTACAGTGGTTTATTTCATATCTTAAAGATAGATTACAGTTTATAGAACTTAAGGGAGAACATAATAATGTTATAAACAAAAAATTTAAAAGTCATCCCGAATTAATAAAATATGGTGTGCCCCAAGGAGGAGTATTATCTCCTTTTCTATTTCTTATTTTCAGCAATGACCTAAATTTTTTTGTAGAAAGCCAAGAAAATACAGAGAATACCGAAGTCTGTCAATTTGCGGATGACTCGTCATTCACAGTTTTTCACTCAAACTTTGACACATTTGTAAAACTTGCAAATAACGCTGCATACTGTATGAAAAAGTGGTCCGATGAAAAGGGCCTTGTACTTAATCCCAGCAAAACCGCCGTTATGCAAATTGGTAATAGTCGTAACCATGAAATTGACAAAAAAAGCATGCTTGTTAGAATAGATAAAAAATCGCTCGAAATAACCAATGTTGTTAAGTTTTTGGGTGTGAAAGTTGATGCACATTTGAGCTGGGAAACGCATATAAGTGATATTGCTGCTAAAATTAGGAGTGCCCACTTTGTAATTTGGAATCTTAAAAGTCTAGTTAACCAAAACATGTTATTACTATACTATAATGCTTATATACGGAGTAGACTCGAACATAATATTAATATATGGGGCGCATCCACCTTTATTGAAAGGTTATTTATTCTACAAAAAAAGATAGTTCGAACCATATCCAGTATTAAATATAGAGACCATTGTAAACCATATTTCATAAAATTAAAAATTCTAACTATCTATTCTCTCTATATATATAATATTTGTGTTTTTGGACGTATGAATAGTCATCTCTTTATAAAAAATTCTGATTTAAACACTGGTTTAGTAACAAGACACCACAACATGTTTTCTTTTCCGAAACACACCACCACATTTTTTGAAAAAAGTCCTTATTACATGACTGTAAAAATATTTAATAAGCTACCTAAAACAATTAGGAACATAAACTCAGACATTATTTTTAAAGTTAAACTAAAAGAATTTCTTTTAGAAAAAGCCTATTACTCTCTTGAGGAGTATTTCAATGAAAATTTTAATTCTGTATAGTTCAATTTAAATGTTTATTTATTTTAATATTTTTAATGTCTGTGTTTATCTACATATAATACTATGTGTATTAATTTTTGTATTTAAGTATATACAACTCTGACGACCCTATATTTAGTTTTCTAGATCCACGGGGGATTTTAACTTTATCTTTATCTTTATCTTTAGTAAAGTCAGATTTATTCTCTCTTGTTTTATAAACATTTTTCCACCCGTCTAGAAAAGGTAACCGTTTCACATTTTTTACTTCATATTAAAATATTTTTTCTCTGTGTGTAACTCCCTTAAAATGTCTCAGACGAACGGCACATATTTTACCTTAAAGGTACCATTTGTAAGAGATTGTATTAAGGACCCTGAATAAAAGGTAAATAGATACACAAAAGAGTCTTCGAATTTACCCTTTTACATTTTAATGAAATTTCTTTACAATACGACTGAGTGTAGAGCCAAAAAAGCCAAAATATTTTACACAAAACAGCAGACAGAGGTGTTTAAATTATGGTAACATAGTAAGGATGAAATTCGATTATACAATAAAAATAAATTTACATTTGAGAATAAAATTACTTAAACCAAATTTATTATACACACTGAAAAAAATTGAGTTAAAATAAGAGAGAAATACTTAGATTAATTTATAAAATTCATACGATTTAAACCGATTTTTTTACTGTTTTATATTTTACTGAACCTTCAAATTACATGTGCTACTAAGAGTGCCAATGTATTGAAATCTTCGCCGAAAACTCAAAATCTTTGACCACATTTTTTTCACATTTCTCGACGTTTTAGACCAGTCTGTCTGTCTGTCTGGCTGTCTGTCTGTCTAACTCCATTTATACATGAGATATCGACTTGCGATTTTTTGCATATTGTTTCTTATCGTATTCCGAAGAGCTGATTAGATTTTGAGGGTAAACGATTGGGGGTAAGGGGGTAAAAATAGGGTAAAACTCCTATTTTTAGCGTTTTTTGTTTATAATTAAGGCAATTATTATTGTATTTGGTTAATTTAGCACTTATATAAAAGATAATTTTAAATTGGTCAAAAAATTTTATAAACAACGTTTTCCTAAAACGCATTGTTTTCGAGATATTGGCGTTTAAAGTAGTAAAAGGTTTTTTTAGCATATCTCACATATTTATAACCCGATTTCAAAAAATTATATTTTAAATAAAAGCTTTTTAAGCCCTATAAAAAATGTTATATACAGTTTTTTGCTAGAATATAATGTTTTAAAGATACAGAATTTAAAATCAAACAAAACACCTAGTTTGAAATTTGCAAACTAGATGGCTCTAGTGTACAATAGTGCCGATGTTTTGACAGGGTGCTTGCAACGTTTCTAGTTAAATTATAAATTTTATATGATATAAACAGATTTTTTTACTGTTTTATATTTTACTGAATCTTCAAATTTACTCTTTAACTTTATGAGGACGATGCAATATCTTAAAATCAAATTAAATAATTACAATAGTATTTTAAAATTATGCTATAAAATCCTGCAAAATTTTACAAGCAAGCGCGAGCGCGTTGATGTGTTCATGATGGTACAACACTTTTGTAACAAGTATAGCTTTTAAAGGGATCACCGCGTTCCACCCCCGCTACCTCGTTCTACCCCACCTTCCTCCAAAACAGTTTTCTTCGGATAAATTGTTGCTTTCGCTGATCATTTGGAAGAAAAAATAATTTTTAGAATTTTTAAAGTTAAAAAACTTTTTCGGGATGTGCGATATGTTGTTTTAAGTTTAATTAGTATTTATTTCCAAGAAATAAGTATAGTTCTCCACATGTAAGAAAGTCTCCGATGTAAGAGGGAATTATTCGCGCTCTCTTCTTTCCGTCAAGAGCGTTATAAGGCGTGCGTGCCTACATCGGGCCTCCCACTCGCACACACATTCCAAACATATTTCCCGTAGCCACAGATCCGTGCGTCAAACTATATTAGTTCTATTTTTTACTCTTTTCGGAACTTTAAATACTAGAAGAAATGTTATTATTCCAACCAAGTACTTATACCTAAGGAAGTTTTAACCTAATGGTCCAAGTTATATACGTACTGAACATGCCTGTAAATATACAAACTTTTAAGCCACTTGATTTAAGTATTACGTACTTGTTTTAAGTAAGCATTTATTTGTGTGTAATGGACATAGTAAATAAGTTATTGTCTAATTTTTATATTTGCTAATAATAATATTAATAAATTGTTATAAAGATAAAGTTTAATCTTTTTGAAAGCTTCAAAATAAAAGCCAACATAAAAGCATGTCAAACAATCAGGTATGAATTATTACAGGTCAAAGAACTTCATAAAAGCTTCGTTAAAACGTATTTGTCAGGATATAAAATAAAATATAAAACTTAAAAGTGTTTAGCAAGAGAAAAGTACATTATTAAATACAAAATTAAAATTGCTGCATTTTCTATATATTTAAAAACGTCTGATTTCAGCGTAACGGTTAGTTTAAATATAGGGCTGAGTGTGTTGAATTTTTGGGGATTAACACTTAATTCGTCTACAATGTTTTATTGAACACCTATTTTTAAGCTAAAAATGCACCTTTGAATTACTGAATATTCTGTAGTTTAAAATTTAGTACATTCTTAAACATAAAAAACAATGAAAAAATGTTGATAGTGGTATTTCCATACTATTAAAGAAAAAAGGTATAATTAAGACCATAATTATTTCTCCTTTAATGTTCTTATTTCTTTGAAAGATTTTGTTTTCTGTATTCGGATATATAAAACATCATGACCTATTTCTACATTTGCCTGGAAACTCCGCCGTCTGGGGAAAAAGAAGCAATAAATACATCGGTCGTTATTGAATAAGAGTAGATTTTGTTTTATTGAAGGTAACTGTTCTTTTTCGCCTTGGGTGATTATAAAAAAAGGCAGTGGCTATGTGTACGCCCGACGTGTACAGTCCAACGAACTAATAACACTTCTCTCTAGAATAGGCATTTCATTCGTTAAAACTTACAAAAACGTCGGCAACATAAACATTCGTCTGTCTTACTTGCACATCTTTGTTCTAACAGAGACAACAGTACCAGTTACTGGTAACTGTTATTGTTCAGGCCTGATATACATACTATTTCTTTACAAACAAACCGAGATGTTGCCCATACTTAATTTTGTGCATACCGTGCGTATTCTAGAAAGAAGAGTTATTAGTTCGTTGGCACTATCCTACTAAGGCAAGTTGTCCTATCTGCAAAAATTCACATTTTAAGATAAGCGCACCATTGTATTGCTTTACACTAGCCCGATGTGCCTACTAAAAAAAATGTCCTATCTAAAACCCAAATCCTAAAAATTATATGATTGTCCTATGTGGAAAATTGTCAATGTTTTCTAAATAAATCTGTCCTAACTAGTCTTTACTAGACGAATAAGTCAGGACTAGGACTAATTTTACAGCTCTTAGTAATTTGATTGGACTTTTTAGATCATTTTGTCCTAACTTCCTCAGATAGAACAAATGCATTTAGTATGAAAATTTATTTTTCTGATAAAAAAAATATTTTTTTTCAAAGGATAACACGTATTTTTGATTTAAAATAAAGCAGAACCCAACGCCATATTTATTTAAACGTTTTCAAAAATTGCAAACAAAAACAATAAAACTGGCCATATCTCAAAACATCTAATTTGCAGATAGCCAATAATAAAGGACGTATACACTTCGGGCGTATACATAGCCTCTGCGCATAACCAAATGGGTATTTATGGTACTAGTGAGTAAGTCTGTCCATCTGTTTGTTTATAACTTTTGAACGGATTATTCAAATTGGACAATTCTTTTACCAAACGAACCAAACTTCCTAATTTACGTCATGTGAAATATGGTTAATATTAGGGTATAGTAAGGAGGATAAAGGGTACAAAAACTAATGTTTTTGGCGGTAACTTGCTCATTATTTATCTTTAGTCAAAAATTTTAGCACAGTTAAAAAGTATTTTAAGTTTCCCATAAAAAATATATATGGCGATTTGAAGATATTGTCACCTAACTAAAAATAGTATCCATTTGTGATTGTTTCTTTGTTTTTCTTGATTGAGTTAATAAAAATAACTCAATTTGTAGCAATAATTGTCTTTTGTATCATTTAATTTCTGTCCACGATTTTGTTTAATTATGCTTGTTAGGTTTCTCTCTTCTATGTAATTCGTAGCAGGACAAAAACAAGGTTTTCATTATTCAAGAGATTAGTGTTGCCACTTCAGGTTCGTTTATGTTTTTGTTAAGTCTTTTCGAATAAAAATTATTTAATATGAGTGTTATATTTTAACTTATATATTCACCTTTGCAGACTACATTTCTATACAAAAATTCTCAGTTATAATTAAATATATTACGATGTATGTAAGTTATTTATTGTATAGTTGAAGAAGCGCATGAGTGCCTTACGTCAACTTTTTTTTAATTTTTGCTATAAGGACATTTTTATGATTGAAATTACGTTAAACTCCCTAGTACTCAAATTTAAAAGTTACATTTTAACGAATCAGAACCGGGTCTATATACCTAACTCACACATACAGAGCGGTCCAAAAGTCACCCCCCCCCCTCTTATCTTTTGAACCAGTTGAGATATCGACTTTAAATTTGGAACTTTTAAATAAGACAACTTAAGCTATCTTTTAGCATATATTTAATACTTTCAGCTCTTAAAATGTGGGCAGGGGGGCATGGGGACACATTTTTTTAAATGGAAATGGGGGTCGTGTAATACATGATTTTAAAGATTATAAAATTCTTCATTTAACTTCATATTTTTGAATAAAAAAAAAAATTGAGTTTAAAATGGGGTTGAAAATGGGTATTAATGTCAAAATTCCTCTAAAAAAAAACAAATAATTTTTTAAAAATGCCTAATTTCATCATAAAAAAATGTTAATATACTTTTAAACTAATTTAAGTTGACATAAATAAAAATTTATAAAAAAAAACTTAAAAAATCGAATGTTTTAGCACAAAAAATTGAAAAATCAAATCCTTAAAAACATTTTTAAAAAATTTAAAAATATTAGTTTAAATAGATAATTTTATAAGCTTTAAAATGATGTATCACACGACCCCCCTTTCCATTTAAAAAAATGCCCCCCATGCCCCCCTGCCCACATTTTAAGAGCTGAAAATATCAAATATATGCTAAAAGATAGTTTAAGTTGTCTTATTTAAGAGTTATAAATTTGAAGTCGATATCTCAACTCGTTCAAAAGTTAAAAGGGGGGGGGTGACTTTTGGACCGCACTGTAGAACGTTGGCTAAAAAATGGAATGGTTATTTTGAAGGGATGCAAAGAAATTTTAGTTGTAGAATCACTCTGTGGTATAAAACACCCTGTAGGTCCCTTACGAGTATAAATAAATAAATAAATACATACATAAATTTTTTGGACATGAAGACTGTACAGTTTTTTTTTATTCGAACGGGCCTTTAAGTTCGTAACAAAAAAAGCATGAAGTTGACCACAAATAGATGAACCGATAATATTTTTTTATTGGAGTAGTATTTTATTTATTTTCGGTACATGTTTCAAAAAATATTTCTTTTGTAAAAATATACAGTCGTTTAGAATATGCTTCAAAATATGAAATCAGAAAAGAGAAAGTATATTTTTTGATATTTACCCGTATGTATAGCTAAAATCAATGAGTGTGGCGAGAGAATGGATTGGAAGTGGATTATTTTATTTTAAATTTACAGTTTAGAAGATTTTCCTTTTTACAAATTGTAAGACTGATTCTAAGAAATCGCTAGCAAGATTACATAAATATTTAATTAAATTTATTCCTTATATAATTTAATTTAATTTAAATGATTGTTCAAGTTGATTTTCTTATAATTAGCAGTTATAGTCTAGTTAAATAATAAATGTAAATTAAAATAAACACACACGGGCTGATATTTTAAAACATAGTAGTGGATGGTAGCAGAACACTCCTGTTATTTTTTCACCGGGTGATTTGCATAAGGGGTGACCGCTTATCGCGGTTATCTCCGTAAATATGCATCTTGCGATAAAAATGCATATAACCAATTTTGTTAAGGAGCAAATTTCCAACAATTTCGAAAAAATCATTTTTTCGTTATATGCAGCTCTTGAAATTCTTTATAAGTTTCATATATTATGAATTTTCATAGGTATGTGGTTATGGTTATGCCCTCTGTAACCGTACCAAAATACTTGAAATGAAAATTCATAATATATTAAACTTATAGAAAACTGTAAGAGTTACAAGTTTGCTTATAACCACTTTTATCCCCCAATAGGTCTGTTCGTTGGTGTTGCACTATCTTGCACTTTACAGTCGAACAAATTCGTTGTCATGTTTAAAGATCAGGGCACAAATACAGTACTTATTTGGTTTGGACGAAAAGTGTACGTCAGTGCAAGAAAGTGCAACACCAACGAACAGACCTAATGAATAATTGGGCTGAAAAATCTAAAAAAACAAAAACTACCGTATTATGCTATTCTAGAGCTACGAGCTGTGAATATTATGATAAAACTGTAATCGAGTCGACAAATCTAGATTCTTGATCAAGAGTCTCAAATTTTGAGGATATTACTCTTGTCTTGCCTTGACTTTTTAAATGACATTCTTTTCTTGTTTTTTTTTTTTGAAATCGAGACAACACATAAAATCTCGATTTCTTGATTTTCGTAAAACCCTACATTTTTTTTTTATCTCTTGAACACATATGAAAAAATAAGTTTATATGGGCGCAAAAAAATAAAAATTATGTTTTAGATCGATCAAAATACTTTCCCTTTAGAAGAAAGTAAAATACGCCGATAGGAAATTTTAATTAAAAATATCTCGTTAGAATCAAACAGTAATTATAAAAGTTTCTTATTAGGTTACAACTTTCAAAAAAGTTTACTTGGCGTTCTAAACTTTAATAATCCAAAGATTTTGTAGTTTAGTTAAAGATATTTTACTGTTTTATCTTAATAAACTCCACGCATTTTAAAAAGAACAATATTAATTTGCCGCAAAAAAAAACATTTCTTTTCTTCGTAGTTAAACAGCTTAAAAATTACTGCTGCCAATAAAATAATACTTTCTCATATAGGCCTAGATTCATTAAAATAAAAAAAAATATCAAAAAAATAAAGAAAAAATGGAAAAAAATTCAATTTTTTCAAAAATGTTTCTATTTCGTAAAACGAAAATAAAATTGGAAAAAATATGTTTTTGAAACAAATTGTTTTTACCCCATTTTATCCCCTTACCCCAACCCGATATTTACGAAAAACAATCCCAGCCTAGAACTATGGATAATCAACATGTGGTCCAAATTTAAAGTCTTTAGCCCGAAGCGTTCTTAGACGTGAGACAATTTATAAACAATGAATAAAATGTCAATTTAATTAGGTGAATTGAGAACAATAAACTAGGTCTTTATACCGATGTATTAGATAAAAAAATTAAAACTATATAATAAAATCCATGTATATGTCTGTCTATCTGTCTGACCTTATAGAAGTTTTTTTCATACTTCTCAAACAGCTAGAAATCTGAAACTTGACATGCAGGTCATGACGTCACGACGTGTTCCTGACGTCACGACGTGTTCCTGACGTCACGACGTGTTCCTTACGTCACGACGTGTTACTGACGTCAGGAACCTGTGTCCCCTGACGAGAGAAGTCTAAAATCGATTGTTTTTTTAAATGGGTGTCTGTGGGACAAAAAAAAATAAAAAAATCATTTAAAAAATTGGCGAAGGTGCTATTATTAAATTAAATATGAGCTTGCCTGTTGAAAAACAGGCTTAACGGCTAGTTTCGAATAATTTTTGCCTATAAAGAGATTTTGCACTAATGTACTAAATATTTTATAATCTATGAGAAAATCCCTACCAAAATGACATATAGCTGCTAGTTCACGCCTATTTAAGATCATCAGTGCCATATATTGGTTTGGTTTCTTTATAGATTTATATAGATTGTCGCCTATAGCACCAAACTTTATTTCAAAACTCTTTTTCATTAGACTATTATTAAATGAGCTATCATGCAAAGTTACAGGTTGAACTCCCCCTGAATAAGATCTAATTTAAAATATAATATATTTTTATAGTATCTATAAAATACAAAAATATTATCTGAAGGTTTATACTCCGTCATATTAAGCAACTGTAAAAATTTAAAAGATATTTGTAAATGACCTTAAGTTATTAAATTTACGGAAATTGAAATAAAAATTTTGGCAGATAAGAAAAACTTTCGTACTTTTCTAATTAAAAAATAATTTTTTATTTAATTAACTTAAAAGTTCCTTAAGGTTTGCAACTGCTCTTTTCTGCATTAAAACTTTAAAAACAACTTCTATTTCCATAAAAAATTAATAACTCAATATTAACTTTTTTATGTTTATAAAAATGGATTTGTTAGAGGGCAGGATTTTTTAATTTTTGTTAAAATTATAAAAATATTAATTAAATATTCCTTCAATCTATTTTTTCAATCATCGTACAGAGTGATATTGGTAGATTGCGCAGTTTAGAACTACTGGCCCTCGTCAGTACCAAGGGTAATTGAGTAAAGACTTTCGAACTTAATTCTACAAATTTTTCGTTTTTAAAATTTTTTCAACTTTGCTATGGTTGATTTTGATCTTTGTTTTTTTTTTCAGATTTGGTACGAGTATTTTTCTAATGAGCAACCAGGTAAGTTGACATTACTTAATTAAAAAGTCAACAGTAATGGAAAGTACTATATCGAGAACACTTAGTGATATATGAAATCATTACAGAGAAAAAATGATTTAACGCACAAGGACACTAAATTTCCGACACTTACATCTAGACATAAGACTACTATTTTTAATTTTTTATAATGATTCCGTAAACAAATGATTTCTTGAACTGTCACACATATAAATGTCAAAAATATTATTAATAAAATAAGATTTTAACTCCTTGGTAATGAGAAAAACGTAATGCGCTACTCGTATGTAAGTTTTTTTTCCTACGACCTAGTCAGTATTTAGTACCTATTTCCCACCCGTTGCCCTTGACAACCTTTGGAAAGTGACAATCAGCTGATTTTACATATCTGCTGTCAGAAAATTAGTAAATATTAAACGCAACCTCAAGTTGACAAACTAATTTTAAAATAATTTTTTCGTTTTTTTTTTTTGTTTAGGAGTTAGGTCGTACGAAAAATAGTATACGCACCTCGACGCAAACTATTTCAGTGCACATCTCGTGCACTATAAACTAGGTTCGCGTACTCGGTGCGTAATATATCATACTGTCTTTGGTCGTGGATCTCAACTCCGCTTCGGTCCACAAAATACGACCTCACACAAAAAAAATCACTTACAAGGAGCGCAAATAACTATTTCCTGAAAACAATATGTTTAACTCACTTTTCCTTCAATTTTTTTTTTCGTTTTTTTTTTCAAATTTGGTCTTTCTTGAGTTATCGTTCGAACAAGAAAACCTGACATAGGGATAGACAGACAGAAAAACAGACATTTTAATTTTGGACAACTTGTACAACGGTGTACGACGTAAAAGTACACAATATGTATTATATTATATTACTCTTCTGTGAAACTGCGAGAAGTATAATAAGAGTAAGCCTTTTACGTAATATTACGTGCAAAATCGATTGATTTTTTATATTAAATTTCCTGTAGGGCCGTAAGTTTCGATTATATCATTGCACGGTGCCGTGATTTCTCGTAGCCATCTTAGATTGATCATTTCGCGCTTAGTCGGTTTTGATTGAGTTATTTCAAATCAACGAAACTTTAGGTTAAGCAATATCGACCAAGGTATATCTATATCTATATATTTATATCTAATACGTCTAATATAGCGATATTTATTAATTTATATAAAACATTTTACTATTCCTTAAAACGACTTTTGTTTGATTAACGCAGTCGTCCCTCCGAAGTGACTGATCGATTTCGTGCTTTTTAGCACTCTTCAGAGCCACATATCGGTAGTAGGGACAACTACGAAAATCAAATCCTTTCCATATATCTCTATATAGAGTTTAAAAATCGTTATAAGGAAAAGCAAAAACAGCTAGCGACATCTACTGCTAAAAGCAGAGACTGGATAAACCTATCGACAGTCCAAAAAAGGAAGCAGTTATTGGTTTCAAGAACCTATTGCACGCTGTCGATAGGGGGCAGATTAATCAATGCCATTGATTAATCTGCCCCCTATCGACAGCGTGCAATAGGTTCTTGAAACCAATAACTGCTTCCTTTTTTGGACTGTCGATAGGTTTATCCAGTCTCTGCTTTTAGCAGTAGATGTCGCTAGCTGTTTTTGCTTTTCCTTATAACGATTTTTAAACTCTATATAGAGATATATGGAAAGGATTTGATTTTCGTAGTTGTCCCTACTACCGATATGTGGCTCTGAAGAGTGCTAAAAAGCACGAAATCGATCAGTCACTTCGGAGGGACGACTGCGTTAATCAAACAAAAGTCGTTTTAAGGAATAGTAAAATGTTTTATATAGATCTTTTAAATTTGTAAATATCAAACAATTTAATTTAGTTTATTTATTAATTTCCTCGAGGGCTTTACCAATAATGCTCAATACATGTTAACATATCGATATTACGTTTGACTAATCTTGACTTTAATGGCCTAATTTTAGTTAATTATCCAATTATATAAATTTGTACGATCAAAACTTCTGGATAAAAAAAAGCCATTATTCTTAGGAATTTAAAATATAAGGTAATAATATAAGGTAAAAGCCAATTATTGTCATGTAAAGAACACAAAACACGCATTGCGTTTTTGTATACACCATTGCCAACTGGTCACAGATAGGTACATCATATTTATAGGCAACTTTTCGATATAACAGATATACTGCCAGTGTCATCTGTGGCACAGAGGACGAACTAACAAGTTTAAGAGGGGGTGGCAATATTAGGAACATGTCAATAATTGGCTCACCCACTTTACGCAGAAACGGTTTGTGGTCCCCTTAGAAACCTCTATAGATTTATTGCACTGTTGCCAGTGCAAAAAAAAACAATTGACTGCACCCAAGGTTATGTCAAAATATTCTTTTTTTAGGTTAGCTTGACTCTCAGGAAGCTTCTTTCTCAACTCTCAAATGGCCCTATAGTATATTCAACTTCAATATGCAGTAGTAATAAATAAACGCACGTGATTGCAACGGATTTAAAGACAGGGTAGGACTCAAAACAAAATATTTCTATATAACTAATATAAAATCATGCGCCCACTGAACCTTGGACTTGAATTTACTATAGCTCCTTAAATTATTTATTTATTTATTATTTATTTGTTATTTATTGATTGAGCTATATATAACAAATTCATGGCGAGTCCAAAATAAGCTTTAAGCTTGTGCTAGGGACTCCCCATTAATTTAGGCATACAAAATTATCGAAAATAATTGTGTTTCTGACAGTTATTTTTTTCCTTCTTTTTTCTTTAATTATTGCTAAATCTTCATGCTTCTTATATTCCTTATTTTCTTTTCAAGAATTTATAACCATTTTATTTATTTATTAACTTTTTTATCCATTAAAAACCTTACAGAAAATTTTTGATAAAAATAATATTGACATTGGCTTTGAGGTTATGTAATTTTTTCTAGATACAGTGATGATATTATACATATCGTGACTCAAAGTACTCATACGCAGAGTAGTTTTTCTTATTTATTTTTAGTTTATAGATAGGCAAAGCCTTTTTATTTTTAAGGTACTAAACTCTAAAAATTGATGTCAAAAAATACAGGATAAAAAATAATGGCCCGGTAAGCGGAACAATTGCAAAACTTTACGGCTTGTTCGAGATTTATTGTCTTATTTTATCAGCTATTTATCTATATCTGAAACTTTCCTGAACCTTTATTTGTCTAGATTAAGGATATATTTAACACATTCAGGTATTCGTAGCACCAGGAGTTTTAGATAACATCTTTATTGTTACGTTTGATTTATGTTAACTGGATAAATTACAGGATACTAAGGATTTCACACAATTATTAAACAAAATTTATAGGGACTTCCGTTTTTCACTTATAATTTAAAAAGAAATGTTGCGTTAATAAACTCTATTCAACGACAAAATCTCACTATGACGTCACAGCGCCTAAATCTCAATATTTCCATATAATAGTATATTAAAGTACTAGTTTCATAACATACATTTTTAGCGCCAGAGTACAAGTTTAGAAAACCAGCCAATGCCGGGAGTTTTCTAAAATACTAGTGCGCTAAAAACGTGTTATGAAACGAGTGCTTTATACAATTTTTTCTATTTTGCTCTAAAATTAAAAAAACTTACATTTAAATTGATGACTGATTTAGGGATTTTTGTTTCGGGTTGGCATTAAAGTTTTCCTCATGTTTAAAATTCTAACAACAAATGATATTTTGATATATTTTATAGTCATGTCTTCTCTTTTTCACTGCAAGTAACTAAGCTACAATTTTAAAACGGTAAAAAATAACCTAAACACAAAATTTTGTAGAAAATTAAACTTTAAAGCTACGTTGACATTTACACGGAAAACGTTAAACGATAGGCTTTTGTCTGTTGCCAACCCAAAAGTAAAAAAGTACAGACATCTTATAGGCCTATGAAAACACGAAAAATGCGTGTGATTATGAGTTTATAAGAGCAAAATAGAAAAAGAATAATAATAATAAGAAGAAGACGAATAAGCTTAAATTTGGAAAAAAATTAGGGGCGTCCCTAAAAGACTATTTTTTAAGGACCACCTTAATATACATATATTGTACCTATACTTTAAATTGTTTGAATGAACACATTCTAGGATAAGCATCCGTGAAATATATGTAAATAAAGGGGTGTCAGCACCACCGTAACAATTCTAATCTTTAATTAGGGTTATGATTGGTAGTTTGTACATGTTGTGGAATTTAAATTTTAGTAGTTTAGTTGTACAATTTATTCAGGATCTCTGAGAATTCTCTGCCAGCAATTAACACAAAGTTTTGCTAAATATACAAGGAATTTTGTTTTCGACTATGTTTTATGGCGACATCTACAAGTGAAATGACAAAATACGGGCATAGTTATGCAAAGTGGAACAAACTACCATCAAAATATATTTTTTATCCAATACATACAGATAATAAGACAATTACCAGCTTTATTTTAAATAGATAAACTCAATAATAACCCCCGCGTGGCTTTTACTTTATTGAGTGGATAATTATTTATTTTACCCATTCAACTGTCACTTGTCAAATTATTTTCTTGTAAATGTCATTAACATTTTTAATAAAAATATGAATTTCTAAACTATTTATTGGATAAAACTTTGTATGGCACTCATTAGTAAACCTATATTGCCCTCTCGAAAATTAACTTGCTTGGCTGACGCCTCGCAGGGCAATATCTTACTTTACCCACTAGTACCATAAATAACTATTAAGGGCCATTACGGAGATTTCCACCCGAGTTCGGAGAGCGAGTATTCTTCGTCACTGTATCTTAAACTACTACTTTTATTCGATGTTATCTAAAAGCGCAACACACTTTATATTAGTTTAATTTTTAGCACTTTGACTGGTTCGTTGATATTGATATTGCACATCAACATCAATTGATATTGATATTGAAACATCAACCAGTGCAATCCCTATAAAACTTTTAACTTTTTTAGAAGAAACATTTTTTTACTTACTCAAAACTTTTTCTAGAGGAAAGTAAAACAATGTTGCTGCTGTTTTAGGCAATTTATTATATCAAAAGGAGAAGGGCCTAATTTTCAGTCAAAAAGTATTTCATAAATTTAGTTCATACTTATGTTTTGATAAAGTTGAAATAATAATTTCAAAGCTTTATAGCTTTTAATAAAAGTTTAATATAAAATAAATCTTGTTTTATGTATAACTAAATTATTTAATTATATAATATGTTGTATAATAACTTTGTTATAGCTTTATAAAATAATAATAACAAGTTTGTTGTTTTTAAAATTTTAAAGATATTTAAAACTTGCAACATTAAAAAAATAAATAAATAAAAATACTTCAGCATGCTGATGTTTAAGGGGTCTTTCTACCTTAGAAAAAATAATCTTTTTTTTTTAAATTTTTTTTATATAGCAAGAAAAAAGGTATCATTGTGAAATTTTGTAGGTATGTTAACTTAAATTCAAAGAATACAAATAAAATTTCTTTAAATTTTTAAAGTGCCATTTCCTGGTCATAAAAAAAACATCAAAAAATGGTGGTCGCCATGATTCCGGCCGTTTGGATCGACTAGAAAAAAAAAACGGGATATTTTTCAGTATTGAAGTCGCTATAGCCCTATCTACAAGATTTATTTTTGGCCGAAAAATAACGAACGTTTTTGTCTGAAAATGTTTGAAAATTTGTGAAAAACGTCCGCCATTTTGTTATTTTTTGGCAAAATAAATTCTTCTAAATAGGGCTATATTGAATAAAACTGAATAATATCCCGTTTTGTTTTTTTTCTCAGTCGATCCAAACGGCCGAAATTATCGTGATCACCGTTTTTTATGTTTTTTTCAAAAAAAATTATGGCCAGAAAATGGCACTGTCAAAATCTAAAGAAATTTTATTTGTACTCCTTGAATATAAATAAACACATCTATAAAATTTCACAATGATATCTTTTTTCTTTCTATATACAATACAATATAAGTGGGGTTGTGATGCATGGTACTGCCTTTCAAATCACTGCGACCAATGAGATCTATTATGATCTATTCTTTCTATATAAAAAAAATATTTAAAAAAAGTTTATTTTTATAATTTCTAAGGTAGAAAGACCCCTTAATACATAATATTCGTAACAGAAATTCTATTAAAGAGTTTTCATTTAAATAAAATTAAGCCTAAAAACTATTTTAAAGACTTTAATTAAAGTATCCACATCTTTTCGATAAAATTATTTTAAAATCGCATAAAAAGTATTATATCAAAAGGATATAAAAAAACATAATGACGCTAGGAAAAGAAACGTCCTCAAGATTTTACTTTTTACTTACCCACAATAAGAGTTTTTATGGCTTGAAAGATTTATAATGGCTGAGACATTTATTAATGATTGCTTTATAGAAATGAGATCAAATTTTTTACTGAAAATTGACAATATTAAAGTTTTATGCGGAAGAGGATTGATAGCAGTCTTTATGACCTTTAATTTTGAAATATATTTTTTCTACGTAATTTCGTGTATTTCAGGTAGTAGTAGTAATAGTAGTAGTAATAGAATTAGTAGTAGTAGTGCATAGAAAAAAAGAATTCCTTGAACCAAAGACATGTGTCTTACTATATGTTCAAAGTCATATTATCTTGTTTCAAGGCTAGCATTTCTTTAAACCAGTCAATATCCTTGAATGAAGAGCGTGGATCTTTATTCAAAACCCCGTGCTCTTCACTCAAGGACGCTTGACTTTGTTTCAAAGAAATGCTAGCCTTGATACAAGAGAATATGGCTTTGAACATATAAAAAGACACGTGTCCTTGGTTCAACAGATCCTTTTTTCTATGTGGTAGTAGTAGTAGTTTTGGGTGGGGAGGTCAAGTCTGACATTAGATTTTTTTTGTCCTTTTTGTCTTACCCCCGTCATATTTTTCTACTCTAACAATTATTTTCATATATAATTACACAAGAAGCTGAGAATTATGCGTGAAAAATTCGCGGTTTTCATAAAAATTGGCTGTCTGGAAATAATTACGACCTGGGCATCGCCCTTCAGGGGCTCTGCCCTTGTATAGGATAATGACCTTCGATTACCTATCCATTGGTAACTGAATATTCAGTTTACTTTTTACAGTGTATAATAATAATATGTATAATAATAATAAATAATAATATAAAATAAGGTACTATTAAGTTGAACAGAAGTTTTGAATTTCTTGATATCGGTAGTGTGAATATATTATCGTGTAAGTTTCACAGCGTAGATAAAAAAATTGAAAACCATTTATAGTTTCCACATCATTAAGTTTAATATATTTTTACCTTTTTTACTTTTTTGTTTTTCCTTTTTTCACGGGCAAAATAATAAAGAAAAATCTCTTATAATGACAGGGTTTACATTTGGCTCACCTTTCTGATGTGGGAAGAAAGCAGTGTGAAGGCTCTTAGGTCTCGAGTTACCGTAATGGCTATTATGTACCTACTTTAGAATTGCATAATTAAGGTTGAGCGAGAAAATAAAAGTAAAAGGAAACATAAAAAATAAGCCGTGAAGACGCACAAGAAAATACAAATTGGTCTGAAATGTTTAAAAATGGCTTTGGAGTAAATAAAAATAAAACCTACCTGTAATAATTGTAAACAAAGACGAATATGCACCATTTTAACCATTTTTATCATGATAATCTACGGGGAACGTTCAAGTATTACGTAAGGCAAATTTTGATCATTTGGACTTTTTGGGACCCCCCTCTTGTAACGCTATTTTCCTATACCATTAACATGGGCGTAACACTCGAAAATGACCCCCACGGAGCGTTACGTAATACTTGAACGTTTCCATGGGTGTGAATTACACGATTTTAAAAATTAAGACTCGGTTTTCTCGTTTCTTTTTTTTATTGTTTAAGGTAAAAAATTTTCCGTGTAAGGTAAAAAACAAGTGTTACAAAGCTGTAAAAGTTTGTGTGCTAAATTTACTCATTACTATAATAATTGCCTAAAAGGCACATCAAAAATGTGTGTTTTTATATTTTTACAAAATAAGTTCGTCCAGCAATTGTTTACAGACGTAAAATAAATAAAAGTTGACTAGGCAGAACTCAAAGTTAAAAGTGTGTTTTATGTTTGCTTTAAAAATTATTTCAAAGCGCCCGAACGTATATATTTCTCTCGGTTTTTGTAAAATTTGCCGGTCCTACATTAGAATAATTAAATTTAAGCCAAAAAAGTAATAAAAACTTTTTGTTATTAATTAATGAACCTAAAATATTCGTCCAGATTTTTATTTTGCATAAATTTATACAAACTTTGTCTTTTATTCAAAGTTTTTACGCTATACAATGGTTTGACAGTGTCAAATTGAGATAAATTAAAAATAACTTTGCAAGGACAAAATAACAAATAACCCTTAAAAAGTTAGGGAAAAAATTGTATATTTTTCTTTATACTAAAAAAAATAGATTTTTCCATGGATGATTTTCCATGTATGTTTTTTATATGCATATTTTTTCCATGAATTTTTATTCCATTGGTGCTTTTTCCATGGACGTGTGACACGTCACGTGTCCTTCAAAAAATCTTATTCCAGATATTCCATGGATGTTACTTCCATGGATGCCTATTTTAATAATATTTCCTTCACGGATGTTTTGTTTCTTGGATTTTCTTTAATGGACATCTATCTACTCCTTATTTTTTCTGCGATAGATGTTTCTAACCAGGATGTTTCTTCCATATTTTTCATGGATATCTTCTCCATGGATATCTTACATGGATATTTTGCATGGATATTTTCCAATTATATTTTCCATGGATATTTTCCATGGATATTTTCCATGGATATTTTCCATGGATATTTTCCATGGATATTTTCCATGGATATTTTCCATGGATACTTTCCATGGATACTTTCCATGGATACTTTCCATGGATATTTTCCATGGATATTTTCCATGGATATTTTCCATGGATATTTTCCATGGATATTTTCCATGGATATTTTCCATGGATATTTTCCATGGATATTTTCCATGGATATTTTCCATGGACATTTTCCATGGATATTTTCCATGGATATTTTCCATGGATATTTTCCATGGATATTTTCCATGGATATTTTCCATGGATATTTTCCATGGATATTTTCCATGGATATTTTCCATGAATATTTTCCATGGATATTTTCCAATTACATTTTTCATGGATATTTTCCATGACTATTTTCCATGACTATTTTCCATGGATATCTTCCACGGATATTTTCTATGGATTTTTTTTTATATATTTTCATTTTAACCCAGCGATATGCTTCTTCCATATTTTCTATGGATGTTCTATTCATGCATGTTTCTACCTTAAATGTTTAATCCGCTTGTGTCTTTTCAATGGATTTTTCTTTATTAATATTACCTTCATGGCTATTATCATATTATTATTTCACTTTCATAGATATTACTTTCCTGACACGTTTTAAATAAATTACATATTTTTAGTATGTCTGGTTAAAATCAACTTCTTTATAATTTAAGCACTTTAAAAAGAATTACCCATTTTATTTGTGCTTTTTAAATGAAATGATGCAGATGAAATAGATTTAAAATCCTTAATCTCCCGGTTAAGGCAGTTTTGACGTAGATTGAGTATATAGGTAAGTTTTTTTATACTTTGTATACTTATTTTATATATAGTCGACCTCGGAATGATTGATAGAAGCTTATAAAAAGCGAATAGTTTAAAAAATTTCTTTTGATTTTGACCAATCGAACCTTCAAACTAAAGCTAACAGCAACATATTACTTTTGACAGCCAGTTATAAAAATTGAGTGGAAAATATGCTAAATTGTTGATAGAAATTTAGTATCCCCATATATGTTGTTAAACAACTACAGTTTTGTGACACTGATAGAATTATAGCGTTATTAATACAACAACATAGTGCTACATATATGCCAACCACAAATTGTACTATAGTATAGTACTAACTATGACATAAGATAACATTTGTTGTTGTATTTATTACAATTGTATGTTGTTTACCTCTTAATTCTACAACTGGTTGTTGTATCTTATAACATACTAGCATATACCCGCGACTTCGTCCGCGTAGGAATCGAGACACTAAAAACCATCAAGTTCACTGTTGCGGTATACTTTAAAACAATAAGGAAGTCCCGTCGCCCATCAACCGTCACCGTCGCCCGTCGCCCGTCGATTCTTAGTAGGTGCTTACATCATAAAAGGAAAAAACTATCCAAATTTCAAGTCTAGGTCAAGGGGTTTAGGCTGGGCGTTAATTCTGTCAGTCAGTCAGTCAGTCAGTCAGGACAAAGCCGCTTATATATAGAAGATTTATGTTATTACATATAACATAATATGGTTGGCGCCTATATTACAACAACATTTCTATCAGTGTAGGTTTAAATGATTAACCACTTACTGAATTATTTTTTAAAGATTTACGAAAAAAAAAATATATATATATTTTGTTTTTTCTACCTTTATAGTTTTCATTTTTTGTTTAACCATATTTGAAACAACCCTAATATGTAATGTAAACTGTTATTTTAAACTTTTAGTTTTAATTTTAATTGCTATGATATAGCTTGTTGCTTTCATATGGGTATAATCTACATCTTTAATTTTCTATTATAAGGTATATTACCTATTACCAAGTCCATTACTATTGTATTGTGTTCCTATTGCAAATTGTTATGGACAGGAATAGTACAATTACCAAACTACCAAACCAGTATATTAGTTGATTGTTATACAGATTTCTATAATACATCATCTAACACCAAATGACATTATATGTTAGTATATAGTTTGGTACTTACATACAAAAAAAATAGATAATTATAAAATAGGAACAGGCTATTTGTACGCCCGACGTACACGAAGCTAAGTCTACGTCCTGTATTTTTTTTGGCAGATATTTGGGGTTTTATATCTTTGAAGGTTTATTTTTCATCAGAATTGTACTTTCCCAGTTTAAATGGGGGGCTAGGCCTCCCAATAGCACCAAAGACACCAAACAGACGAAAAAACCGACCTTAACCAATGGTTATGTTACGTCCGACGTATAAATAGCCAGTATAATAGAATAGGCTTGCACGTCCGACGTATGCGAAGCCAAGTGTACGTCCTATATTTTTATTGTGGGTTTAAAGCTTTTAACGTACATTTTTCGTCAGAATCGTATTCTTTTCGTTTAAATGAGGGGTACACCCCCTCATTAGCATCAAAACACAAAAGAGGAAATTTAAGGAAAATTAAGTGACAGTTATCAATTTTTAGTAGGAGGTTTTAGGGTTATCGGGAAAAGTCATTAGTTCTGATTTCGTTTTTTATAACAATTATTAGACGTTTCAAACCGGGGTTCGGGTCGTTATAAACAATTAATTGTTATTATGAAATATCATTTTTCGTCACTAATATATAAAAAATCGTCTTTGTACATATTAAAATTAAATAATTTGGATTTAATAATATAAAAATTTTTCGTTAAGGAATGGTCTGTCAGAATTCTTGTGGTTCTTCTTCTTCTTTTTCTTCAATTGTTTAAAAAATTATTTCCTTACTACGAGAAAAGAATGATTATTTGGCTCAGAGATTTAATTTCTTGGATTAAAAACATGATAAATAATGGTACGTTCTAAAGCTAGTAGTGTTAAATAGTATATTACGCACCGAGTACGCGGACTTAGTTTTCAGTGCAAGGCGGAGCCGAGTAAAAAAAAGCACACGATGTTCACTGAAATAGGTTTGCGTTGGGGTGCGTATACTATTTTTCCTACACCTAAACATCCAAAAAACGTAAAAATTGTCTTAAAATTAATTTGATTAATTTGACGTTTTGTGTTTAACGATCAGCGGATATGTAAAATCAGCTGACTGTCACTTTCCAACCGCTGTCATGGATGGAAAATAAGCACTAACTAGGAAAAAATATTTTTACAATCCTAGAATTAAAAACGAACTTTAAACCCTAGAGATTTTATCGTATCCTTCATGGAAATTTATCCCTTTAAAATTTTAATTGACTTATTCAAATACAGAGACAGAGTATGATTAATTAGCTAGTGTCTAAATTAGCAGTAAATTATATTTTGTGATTAATGAAGACACCCCAAGGAGAATATATGTACTCCGGTAAAAATTCAACAATGATTTTTGTTGTTAAAATATTAAAAAACAATTAATAAACAAATATCGGGACTAGGACTAAATAAAAACACTAAGTTTTATAAACTAGCGACGTTTCTTGTTTAATTAAGACTTTATCAAGCTAAAAGAGAGAAAAAGACCTTATGTAATGACACAAAAAAAAGTATATAGAACCGTACACGTAGACATGTCTATGTGTATGGTTCTATAGTTTTGTTTATTGTTCGTAATTGTTTATTTTAATAATATTTATGTTAAATGTAGTGTTTTAAGTATGCTAAGGTAAATGTTTTTCGAATTATCTAGGCATAAGGTTATAAAGTAGACTTTTTTTTAAGTTATATACCTTTTTTTTGTGTTATTACATAAGGTCTTTTTCTCTCTTTTAGCTTGATAAAATCTTAATTAAAGACGAAACGTCGCTAGTGCATAAAAATTAGTGTTTTTATTTAAAGTCCTAGTCCCGATATTAGTTTATTAATTGCATAATCGAAGGACACTAAAATAATTTAATAATATTAAAAAACTAATTTTTTTACAATGTACACTGTAAAAAGTAAACCGAATATTCAGTTACAAATTGGAAGTTATTATCCCATACAATTGTACTTTAATTTTTGATAAAAACACAACATTTCATGTCCATCCTTAAATATTAAAGTTAGGATCATAACTTCCTTTCCATTTGTAACTGAATATTTAGGATAGGAAGTTATGATTCTATACAATTGTACTTTAATTTTTTTTAAAAACATTATAGTTCTAAAGTCACGTACCTTAATATTTAAAGACGGGCATGAAATATTGCGTGTTTTGAACAAAAATTAAAGTACAATTCTATAGGATAATAACTTCCGATTCCCCATCCATTTGTATCTGAATATTCAGTGTAATTTTTACAGTGTACTGATATTTATCGTACGCGGGATTAATAATAATAATATTTATTTAGCCATTAGGGTACATTGTACATATGGTAAGTCAAATTATTGCATAGTTGTATTGTATTTTAGGTTTTGTAATATGCCTGTTATGCCCTTCAAATCATTTTTATAATGACTTTATCATAAAAAGAAAATAAAAACAATTAAATACGTAAATCTTATTTATTTGTCTCTTTATTGTGTATTTTACTTACTGACCTAGCTCAAAAAAATATCGCAAGGATGTAAAATATTTGCAGACCGGCGCTCTAAATTCGCACAGGGCGACACAAAATTCAAATCGACGCCACGGTTCAGTCCGACGGTTGCGTCGCTAGCGTCCCGACGCCGAGTTTCTCCGCCTTTTTCTGACACAATTTTCATTGAGTGAAAATTTTTTAGTTTAAAAAATTTGTGGTTCGATTTTCAGTGACTGTGAACATTATTTATTACTTTTTTCTGTGTTAAACATCTGTGCATGGATTAAAAAGTGTGTTTTTAGGTACTTTTTGGCATGCCAAGAAATATTTTTAATGTTTTGGTAAGGATAATGTTTATAGTTATTTATAAATATTTAAAAAGAATGCCGATTTAATTTTTACCCGACTACTGCAACACGGAAGGAGGAATTTGTTTTTAACGTGTTTTTATATTTCTACTATTGGTAATCATAAAAATTCAGGGCAGCACAGAACCTTGAGGTACACAAAATTTTTAAAATGAGCTGTTTTGTCAAATGTACTTCCTTTATTATGGTATTGACAGATTAACTTAAGAGAAAAGTGAGCTTAAATGAAACAATTTTTAATTGTCCCGGCTTTTCATGATAACAAATAGTATGCATTTTTGTGTGTTCCCCTCTAAAGCTTAAACTATAAGGTCGGTTTTAACAAACAGGGCGTCAAAAGATTTGTCTTAATCTCACAAGTAACAGGCTTTATAAAATTAAATTTCTCGACATTATTGATAGTTATCAAAGAAAAAAAAATCTGAGAAATTTTCAGATTTCCTGATCATAGGGTTTGTATTAATTTAAAAATGACTTAAGTTTTACCGGCGTATCGCCTTTTTTTTTTCGTAGTCAGGCTTTTTGGTATCTCGGCTTGCTAATGATTTAGACACTCAAAAATTACATGAAAAACAATTTAATTGGTATAGGGTTTACGAATAAAAATAGATTGACATGTGAAATTAACAAATCTACTTTTCTATCAATTATTGGATCATCTTCAAAATTAAATAATTTATTTCAATAAAATAGTATTTTAATAAAAAAAAAACTGCTGCCAATAAAATAATACTTTCCCCTATGAGCCTAAGTTCATTAAAATCAAAAACGAAAAAAATAAAAAAAGTTTTTCACAATAATTTTTTTTTTCAAAAAAAAATAAAAAAAAATGTTTTTGAAAAAAATTGTTTTTATCCCATTTTACCCCCTTACCCCAATCCGATTTTTACCAAAAACAATCCCAGCCTAGAATTTAGATTATTAACCTATGGTCCAAACGTCCAAACGTAAGACTTTCCCCGAGGAAAGTAAAATGCCTTAGTTTGTAACAATTTTTGTCAAATATTTGTAAGAATTTTTTTCAAATATTTGTAACAATTTTTTTGAAATATTTGTAACAATTTTTTTATAATATTTGAAACAATTTTTTTTAATATTTGTAACAATTTTTTGAAATATTTGTAACAATTTTTTTCAAATATTTGTAACAATTTTTTTCAAATATTTGTAACAATTTTTTTCAAATATTTGTAACAATTTTTTTCAAATATTCAAATCATGTTTTTAATGTTTTTAGTAGATTGTTACCAGTATAAATAGAAATGATAATTGCCGTTAATAATAACCCGTTTATTTCAGCGTTTATTTACTCGATAGATATAGCAATTAAACTAACGCTAATATACCTTAAATATTTGACATTAAAATACAAGTGTAAACTGTAAATTACTTTATAATACACTGAGAAAAATATTAACCTCTTTTTTAAGCTCCCAAATAAAATTGCATACCGCCGAACCATGTATGAGTAGGCTAGTACTATACACGGCGTTTGCAGTCTTTTGGTACATAATAAAGGGAATGATTCTACATCATAAAACATAAAAAACAAGGATAGAAACATAGGTCCGGAAACGAACCAAACGACCCTTTTAAAATTGAACTGAAAATTAAGTTTTAAGTTAATAACGCTGTTATCATTTGAGCTAAATTGACGAGGTTTTGCAGGTATACTTATATTAATAAGAGCAATTAGTTTAGGCTAATCTATTTTTTTAATCTATCCAGACGTGTGCCTAGATGAAAAAATGTATGAGGCTTAACACATTTTTGCCACAAACGTTTTTATGTGTATTTTTTGGATATTTTGTAAAAAAAATAGATTCCTTGAGTAAAAATACATAGAAAATGTCATATAATGTAACACTGTAGGAGCAACCGTTTAAAAAAAATGCAAGTAAGAGAAAGTAACATTTTGTGCCATCAAAAATGTTACTTTTTAAAAGGCTATTACTCCTTTAATATTAAATTTAGGTGTTTTGGTGAAGAATACTTAAGTTTTAAATGAAGAATCGCTCTGCAGCATAACATTTTATTGGTGCTTTTTTCACTCCCCATTTCATATGTTCATATTCGATGGGCCGTAGCTCCCTTAGGGCTTATTTTCGGGCATATGTTCCTTTGTTGGTTTTTCAAGTTTTGTGATATGAAGTCTTTATTATGTACCAACCGATACCCCATTCCTGAAGGAGACCCGTGCTATTTATAGATTACCAAAGAAGACCTGAAGCAGCTCCGTAATTTTTATACACTACCAAAGCAAATCTGAATCCTGCTAACTCAAAAATTACTTGATACAGGATGTATAAGGATTCGGTTTTGCTTTAGGTCTGCTCCGATAGTCTAAATAACGTATGAGGACGCTTTGAGATTGCTTCAAGCTTTGCTCGGATCAAGAACTATACATTTCGAAATCTATCTTAAAAATAAATTTTCAGAAAATAAAAAAGGTTTTATAAAACTTTATACATTACGAGTAAATTTAATGATACTCCAAAATTAACCCTCTTAACCCTCGTGTGTCAATTGTATCGTGTAATATCTCACAAGTACTTTAAATATCTTTTAAATTTCAAATTTTTCTTGTTAACTTCTAATTAATTACAGAATTTAATATGTCTGATAATTAAAATAATTTTTCACTGGTGATAAATTCAGCCTATTCTTAAAATAGATTTAATCTAGCGTGGCGTTTTATATTTAAAACCGTGGTATCTAAATTTAAATCTCTCGGGTATTTCTGGTGAATTTTTTACTTTAATTAAACATTTAAATGTTTAAAAAAATATACTCTGGTTTGTATTTTTAACCTCGGTCTACATTTTTAAGCTCCAGCTTTAATATACGATGGTTTTTAAATGATTAAAATCGTAAAAAATTACATAATAGGCTGATAATCTTCTCTTCCGTGGATTATATATTATTTTTTTCACTACTAGCGCATTTATTCTTATTATTTAACATTTTTATATCAATAAACTAAAATATTTGCTGGATTTTAATTAATCGCGCAAAAACAAGTAGCCTTTGAAATCGCCATTTCTGAAAACAAATAAATTGATTTACTCACTGAATGTTGACAGTTCTAGTGGGTGGCATTTTGATATTTAAAATATGTGAAAACATCGGTAAGTTGTTTATTTACTGAATAATATGTTAACATATAACATATTATAATTAATTCATTTATAATATTTGCCATGCTCATTTTTTATCTAATGGCAATGTATTGTTGCATTTGGTCCATTAAAAATTATAAGCAATGACATGTCTGAAGTTAAAGGAAAATAAAGTGGCAGATATCAATTGTTTATAAAATTTACTCCTATTAGGAAAGAAAAAATTATTATTGCTATAGGTGAAGAAAATTGATTTCACAGTGTGAAAACATGATAAATAATGGTAAAAATGGTGGAAAAATAAATAAATAACATGTTGATATACAACCACCTGATCTTAACATTATGTATTTGTTCTTATTAATAATTTCTTTGAATGTATTACATATATTTGGCATTGTCGTAGAAAATTAAAAAAATGAATTTTATTTACTTTTACTTTTATAAATTACAGTGCAAAAAAAATAAATCCACAAATATTATTTTAATTTTATAATAAATTAAAAAACCAAATTAATTTATATTAATGCAGCATAAATATTCTTGCAATTCAAAATATTCTATAGAAGGTAATTAATAAAATAAATTAAATAATAATTCCTGGGTTTATAGGGAATTAAAAAAACTGAAATATTGAAACAAGGTATATAAAAGGTTTAAAATGCGGTCGTGAATTTAAAAAATGAATTATTATAAAAATGTTTTTTCAGTAAAAATTATAGTTGAAGTCCAAGATAATTTAGATCTTCTTCAATTACCAAAAAAATTAATTTTAGAGCTACAAATTTGGCGGCGTTAAAAATAGGCACGGTAATCTTGAATACAAATTAAGTTTTAGTGACGCAAACCAAGAGTTAGTCCTGCTAGTAGAAGATTTTTCTGACACATTATGACAGATATTTAATACACTGCACTACATTTTTTTTTAGAAAATAACCTACCAAATACATCTGGAACTATTAGTTGAGAACTGATAGACTATTTCTGTAAATGGATTTGAAATCTCTGACCAAAATTTATATAGAAATTCTAACAGTAAAAAATAAAGTTTTATAAGTCCGTTACGGTCAAAAAGTAGATTATCTTCCGAAACCGAGCACCTTAGATTTAACTGTCAATGATTTTATAATGTGTAGACTTTCTACTAACAGTACTAACTGTGCTTTGCATTGGCAAGTCACTAAACCTTAATTTGTATTCAAGACTAGCGTGTAGGGGTACCTCATTATGATTTTTTGAGATACAAGACTTCGAAAGCTGATATGTTAAATTCAGCCGGGAGAAAACTTGTTGGGAATATTCACCAGATCTACATAATATTTTAGATTAAAAATTCACGCCTCTAACGTTTTGAGTATAATAAACTTTCAACCATCTTTGATATTAATTTGTTTGCAAACCACACATTTATAATAAAATTTCACTAAAGATTAATCACCTAGTTTGGGCTTCCTGTAGATTAAAGGCCCTATCAGAAAGTGGAAATGCTAAAGGCGGAATGTAGTGTTCAGAACATTATGCTAATGTCTTAGTTTTCGTTATGTGACCTTTGCCATATTTATGGAGTAGCAACAAACTTACGCATAATGGAATTATAACTTGAGAAACTAAACATTCAGTCATTAAAAAAAAAAAAATATATATATAAGAATATTATGGGGCGACTCTTCATCTTACAATACACACAAAAAAAACGTATGTTTGAATCTTACTGTTTAATATGGTTAAATAAACCATATAATGTTTAATTTAAGTATACTATGTATTAATTTTTAATATGCTATAGATATTTATTTACCTATCATTTATTTGGTTTATATTTTATTAGAACCTAAAACGATAAAAAAAATATGTTAGTTTGTCAAAGAAAAATTATTATTTACTTAAACTACGTCTTTATTAAAGAACAATAACAATTATTGTTTCACAGTACAAAACATAATTTCATTTTTATAAAAAAAATTTTTTATGAGGGAAAGATCCCTATCGTTTTAGAAATTAATCCCACCAAAAACAAAAAAGTTATGGGGGGTTGAACTTCAAAAAAAAATCGAAAAAAAGCTGAAAGAAAATTCTGATTAACGTAACTTTTTCAGGAAAAATTACTTTTATTATAAGGATCAATTATATCAATTTTGAAAATAATCCCCCCAAAAACAAAAAAGTTATGGGGGGTTAACCTTAAAAAAAAAATAAAAAATCCATACAACTCATTTTCATTTTTTTTTATTTTTTTGTTTTTGGCAAAAAGAAAATAAAAAAGGAAAATAAAATTATATAATATATAATGAAATGCGTAGCATTACATATCTTCACGGCTTGTTTCTCTTTACGTACTATTATAGTTCTCCGCATGAAATAAAGTCTCCGACGAAAGGGGGAGGAATCATTCGCTCTCTCTTCTTTCCGTCGAAAGCGTTATAAGCCATGCGTGTCTGCAACGGGTCTCCCACTTGCACACACATTCCAAACATATATATATATAAACTATACAGTTAGGTCATTTCATTTATGGAGGGCATCCTTATGACTTATATTAACTATGTATTATTCTCTAACAAGTTAGAAAGTTATTTCCAAAGGGAGGTAACTTCACAGCACATTATAATGTAGTTATAAATCTTAAAATTATACCACTTTCGGCATTTGAATAATTTAATACATAAATTATTAATTCTGGATGATTTTGAATTTTGATGACAAAATTATGGAATGACGCAAATTTGGAGGTAAAGTGGGTTATGAAAAATTAATTAGATATTAGAGATACACATACAGAGGTTTCAAAAATGGATTTAAAAATATATGTTAAATAATCTTATCTATATTGTAAAATATTTTACTTTAAAAGGATTTCAAGAAGTAACATTGTTTATTAGGTTTGTTTTTTTAACCTCGTACTATTCTACTTAATTAAGCATCCCCTAAGTCCAAGACTTGTGTGGGCTAGTAGTAGAGGGAACTACCGGCTTTAATTGACTTTCGAAGCAATATATCTAGGGAGTACGCCTTCGCCAAATTTCAATTATTAATTAACTGAAAAAGGCAATTGGCGCCAGTGAGGTTTGAACTCACGATCATTAGCTCAGTGTCAATGCTATATCGATGCCTTAGACCGCTGCGCTAAATCTCCCATATGCATAAAAAAATAGTTATTCTTGTATTAAAAGCGCAAAATGACTAATTTTTGCTTGAGCGTGGAATTTGCGTTGGAACTTTTTTTGAAAAATTTTTGTTTAAAGTTTTTTTTATTTATTTTTTTTTATTTTTTTTATGGTTTTTAGTTTATTGAAGCTAGGCCTATAGGGGAAGTATTTTTTTATTGTCGTAAATATTTTGATTTAATTTTTTTATTTTTGTTATGTTGTAATAACAAACCCAACACACACAACACAAATACATTTAGTATTTAAATCATGTACAAATATTTTTGTAGATGTTTTGCCAAAATCTAGATAGTTTATCTCAATCAAAGAAGGATTTTCATTTGTTCTCGTAATGATTAATGTCTTGACCTATACTATCAGCTATACTGTTATCTTGACTTACTGCATTTCTGCTAAGCAGAATATATACAGGGTAATTTAGAAATAAGGTTCAAAATTTTAAGGGGTGATACATTAAAAAATATGAAAAAATATTCCTATAAAGGTTGGTCCGGAACTTTTTTTCATAGTTTTTGATGTAGAATCGCCCTGCGGTATTGAAATTTTTATTGGTTAATTTTTTACTTCCTGTTTTTCATTCTCAGAGCCTGAAGTTGCCCTTTAAGCGGTTGTCCTTACGGTAGTACTTAAGGAGTACCTTTTTTATGTATTTTTAATTAAAGATTATTATTTTATTGAGAAAATGTTAAAAAATTTCAAGAGTAACATTGCCCCCACATTTTGCGCGTGCCTGGTTAAAATAACCAAATAAAAATCACATAAAATGATAAACTTTATTAATGTTAAGGCATGTCCAAAAATTCGTTACTGTGGTTCATAGGGTTCCAGAGATATTAAATAAAAACTACCCTTATGAGGGTCGTATCTCCCTTAGGGCTCATTTCCCGACCAATCTTTATAGGAACTTTTTTTCATATTTTTTAATGTAGAATCACCCCTTAAAATTTTGTACCTTGTTTCGGAATCACCCTGTATAGTGATAGTCTGACGTAAATGTTGGATATAATGAGGACCTATTGTAAAGACATTCATAAAATTTTTCTTTAAATGGCTGTCTCACGCTTTTCATGCTCTGTAAGTCAAAATTAAAAAAAATACAGAAGTGGAAAGTGACTGGTTTAAAATAGTACACCTTTCTTAGTTGGAATATTTTTTTCAGTGTACGATTCACATCTTTCAGCATTTATTTAAAATATTTTATTATATTTCATTACGTCTCGCGGAGAAAAAAAACAAATCTGTGCGGATTTTACAACAAATCATATACAATTTGAAACATTTTTGGTATAAAGGAAAATAAATGGGGTAGGTACTTATAGTGAGTGTATTGCTTGTCTAGACATAAACGTATATATATTTATATTAAGGTTTATATTAAGGTATACCCAAAACGAATTAAAACAACCCGTGAATATACGTGTATGTAATGGTTCGCCTTGATCTTAAATTTAAAAAATTATTCTTCTTCTTCCTTCGAAAAATATGATTTCTTTCATCTGATATTCTACTTTTCCCTTTTTGTAGAAAGTCATGCTCCCTAAAACTAATATTTTTTAAGGGATTTTTTTCAAAAACAGCGTGGTTCTTTCTCTCATAGAACTTGATTTTACATAAAATTTTTATACTGATAGGACTTTCCGTTTTTTTTATTTTTTTTTGAGTAATACAGACAGGTACACAGTAAAAAATGGCATAGTGGTATAAAAATACGAGTGGTAAAAAACCGAGTGTTAATTTTTGCACTCATATGAATAATAAGGTGAGTGAGCCAATTATTTCCATGCTCCTAATATTTCCACCCCCTCCTAAAATCGTTAGATCATCCTCTGCGTCATAGATGGCACTGTCAGTATATCTGTTATATCGAAAAGATGTCTGTAAATATGATGTATCTGTATCTAGTTGATAATGGCGTATACAAAAACGCAGTTCGTGTTTCGTGCTCTTCTACTTAAAAAACTTGTAAAATTGTGCTGTCGCAAGCTGGGTAGCATCGATTATTGCAGGGTAAGAACATAACAAGGTAGGCACAAACATACACTTCCTAAATATACAAAATCGTTTATTATTTTATACAGCAACAAATTTTCAGTGTATAATTTATGTAGATTCGAATATATTTGATAATTACTAAAACTATTAAGGGATTATAGTGTTTATATTGACAGCTAAAATATAGGTATTATTAAATGTTAAGTCTTACTCAAGTGGTGACAAATATATGGATAGTTAAGGGTTATTAGGTCGTATAATACACTATAACAATATTGATTGTCTTCAATATTAATCAACGAAAAATGAACTAGAGAGAAAACATTAATAGTATATTATTCAATGAGCGTATAATAATTGCTATTAACCAATGAGGTTGAACTTTGGGACACGAGCCGAAAGGCGAGTGACCCAATCACCCGAATGATTAATAGCTATTATAAGCAAAGAGAATACTATACTTTAGCCATGGTCGTTTTAAATTTTAAACGATTTATTTTTACAGACCCGTGATTAATAGGCCTATTAATTCTGGCTGTGGATAAAAGTAGTAATTATATACCAAGGCGGAAAAAATATTTTTATAGCGAGCGAGCGTATTATAATCTATATAAAAGTGCAAGGCTTTAATCTATAGTCTTCTCTACCGTGGTTTGTATATTATTTTTTACACTACTAGGTCATTTATTGATTTTATTTAAACATTTTTATATCAATAAAAATGTAAAATATTTATGGGATCTTAAATATCCGCAAAAAACAATAAGCCTTTAAAATCGTTATTTTTGAAATAAATAAATTTACTCACTAAAAGTTGACATACTTAGACAATGCAATGTCTTTCCATTCAAGGAAAATCAAGTGACAATAATTGATAATTATTATCAAATGTTTATAATTTTTTCTCCTACTAGAAGAGAAATAGTTATTTGTGGTACTAGTGGGTAAAGTAAGATATTGCCCATGAGAAAATTAACCTGCGAGGCGTCAGCCAAGCAGGTTAATTTTCGAGAGGACATTATCGGTTTACCCATGAGTGCCATACAAGGTTTTATCCAATAAATAGCTTAGGAATTCATATTTTTATTAAAAATTTTAATGACATTTACAAGAAAATAATTTGACAAGTGACAGTTGAGTGGGTAAATTAAATAATTATCCACTCAATAAAGTAAAAGCCACGCGGGGTTATTATTAAGTTTATCTATTTGAAATAATTGTCTTATTATCTGTATGTATTGGATAAAAAATATTATTGATCTAGGTGCAGAGAATTAATTAACCTGAAAGCTATATATTTATGACTTTTTTGGTCAATCTACTTTCGGTATACTTTTTAATTAATTTTCATTTAATTTATTTTAATTTTATATACTTTCTAAAATAATTTATATAAAATCTAAAAATAATTCCATTTTGGATAAAAATAACCATACCACAACTTGAAAAGTGGGCTTTCTATAAATAATCCACTTAATTTATTAGGACGCTAAATTTTTCATTTATTTTATTAAATTCTTAACGCTTTGACCTACATCAAATTAATGAAAGTAATTAAACCTTTTTCGTTAAAGTTAATAAAATAAATAAAACTTTATTAATTCTAAAAATACTTTAGATAAAAACAAGCTAAATTTTATGTAACAATTACAAAAATATATGGTTACATTAGTGTATAAATTTCATTAAAATTAATTTACCGTATATTTATGTAACAGCAAACCAATTTTAAACATAATAACTTCTAAAATTACATTTTATTTTAATGTGGGTCTAAGTAAGGTATCAACTTTCATTTGAATACTAAATTATTCTGAATAAATGGCCAAAATTGTTATATTAAATTTCACGTATTTTTTTATATTTAAGTAAATTGGCTAAAATATAATTTTTTCACATAAAGGACAATTTAAAAAAGGTATAAATAGATGACGCAGGTCCTAACATTTTAGGACCTTTGCTATTAAAATTTAAAATCTATAGAATTTTAAACCCTATAGAATTTAATAAAAGTTTCGATATATGTCATAGTAAAGAAAGTCCTAAATAGGGATTGCAATCCGGCACCAATTTCAATCCGTTAGGATCCGGCCGAATTTCTGTCAATCCGACCGAATCCGGTCGGTTCCGGCCGGATTAGTCACATCAAACATATGTTGCCTTTTCATTCTGAAATTAGCTATACAAAAGATATTCTGTTGACTGTATAATACAAAGTTTATAAAAAAACGTTTATTTATTATGAAATCAACTTTATTTAAACTGTAATAATCAACATACAATCACGAATTAAGAATAAAAATCTAGTTTATCAAAGAAAACAGAAAAAAAGTTTAAAAATTTACTTTAAGAAAAAAATAAGTAAGTTAACATTTTAAAAACACATAAACAACTTAATAGTATTCTTTAAACAAAATATTTTATCCACGGCCGTGATTAATAGGCTTATTAATCACGGGTCAGTAAAAATAAACCGTTTAAAATTTAAAACGACCGTGGATAAAGTATAGTATTCTACTCGCGTATAATAGCTATTAAACATTCGAGTGATTAGGTCACTCGCCTTTCGGTTCGTGTCCCAAAATTCACCCTCATTGATTAATAGCAATTATTATACGCTCATTGAATACTATACTATAAATTCCTTATATTAAGGGAAAAATAAATAAATTTCGATTAAAACAAATAAAAATTTATTAAAATTCATAAAATATTTTATATTGTATTTATTTTATATAACTTGCATGAAAAAATTTGATAATATTTGCCCCATGAATTTGTTAATATATACCCCTTTTTGCAACAATATGTTTTAAAGAAAAACTAGAAAACTTATTATTATTTTTAATATTTAATATTTTAATTTAACGGATCCGCTAATCGTTTAATGATGACGAAACCGCCGGATTACCGGATCCGGTTTTCCGGATTGCAATCCCTAGTCCTAAATAATTTTAGGACCTTTGCCACTAAATTTGACCTAGGTTCTAGATAGTCCTTTCACAAAATTTAGAATCCTATAGAATTTAAAACCCTAAAGATTCCAGAAAAAGTTTTGATAGATGCCAGAGTAAAATATGTCCTAAGTAATCATTTTAGGACTTCTGTCACTAACTTTAAAACCATAAAGAGGTCAAAACCCCATAGAATTCAAAAGAGGTTCAACGATGACATAGTAAAATAAGGCTACCCCCCCTAATACACCCCCTATTAGGGGGGGTAGCCAAAATATGAAATCTCTACCGCCTTGAATAACGCGAGAAC
This sequence comes from Brachypterus glaber, assembly GCA_958510825.1. Taxonomy (NCBI): domain Eukaryota; kingdom Metazoa; phylum Arthropoda; class Insecta; order Coleoptera; family Kateretidae; genus Brachypterus; species Brachypterus glaber. Next base: position 2,835,622 of record OY294050.1, read on the forward strand.
CGAGGTATAAAGTGTATGAATTTTGGTACAATTTGCATTACGTAATACTTGAACATTCCCTAAATGTATTTATCAATTTTGAAACCCTATACACGGAAAGAAATTAGTGGGCTCTGCGCTATACATTATAAGATATTTGGTAACAGTGGCAAATTATAGTGATTTAAGCTATAGATTATAAGGGACACAATAGCTAATAATGTTAAAAATAAATTGGAAACGATTATATATATTACAGACACGATTATATTTATTACAGGCACTATTATAAATTTACAGAAATTTTATTATATTATAAAAATTATTAGCACGGACAATAATTAAATCTATTTAAGCTATAAATGCCATACTATTTGTTATATTTTATTATTCACTAAACAATTAAAGTATTTCATATAAATTTTTACACTGACTGCCATAATTGTAAGAGAAAGCCTTGTATTTATATAATAAGCGATTATAATTTGCTTGGTATGTGTGTTATAGCGCTCCTAGCTATAATTTTTTTTTTCCGTGTATAATGGTGAAGGGTATAACAATAACATTTCGAGATTTAGAAAAAAACATAGAAACATAAGTAATTATTCAAAATATCTTATTATGATTTGTCTTTGATTAAAATCTAAACAGGATAAGGGGAGAAAAAGGAGTAAGACTAAATTATCCTCCAAACCCTTCGACTTAGTTAACTTGAAGAACACTAGACTGATTTTGATCTAAATGTCACTATTGTGTAGCTTGTTTTCAACCAAAAGTGGGATGTCTCCCAATGTCGCCCCCAGACCCTCCATTCCGACTCCGAAGCCACTGGACCGAAAAAAATATCTATATCTCATGTCCGTTTCCTCTAGCAGTAAATTATTAAATGTAGATTTCCATAATATTCTTTTAGACAAGAATTAGTAATAAATTATCAATTTTCGATAGATTTTAATTTTTGATTTAATTAAGTAGGTCGCTTTTTTAACGGCCTTTTTTGTGTTCCATATACATGAATTTTTGATAACACAGGGTAATTCTACATGTAAAAAAATAATGGTTATATTTTAATATATCTTATACAAAAGTGCTTTCTAACAGAAATTAAACTTCTTCTTCTTCTTCTTCTTCTTCTTCTTATTCTTCTTCTTCTTCTTCTTCTTCTTCTTCTTCTTCTTCTATCGGAACATAACCATTTAAAAGATTATAAGGAAAAAACATGTGGCATAAATGCTGGGATTAAAGTCCTTTTGCACTAAATTACACATTTTAAAAAGAAAGTCAACCTCAAAGTAAGGTTAGGTAAGCTTAACGTGTCTCTCGATTCTGACGGTCTTGACAGTAACTTTTCACTCGTACCGCGCAACGAGATATTTTCTGTCTCACTCTGGTGACAGTTACCAACCGTCTAGTAAGGTTATTCCTTTCAGTTTGTTTATTCATGTAGAGTAGAAAAGAGATAAAAATATAATTTTCTGACTACCAACTAGGTAAGTTGAAATTACTTAATCAAAAAGTCGACAGTAATGGAAAGTACTATATCGAGCACACTTAGTAATATATGAAATCAATACAAACAAAACCGTAACTAAAGACAGAAAAAACAATTTACTGCACAAGGACACTAAGTGTGTTTACACTTACCGCAGGTGGACATCTAGACACAATACTAATATTTCTTCTTGAATTGTCACACATATAAATGTCAAAAATATTAATAATAAAATAAAATTTTAACTCCTTGGTAGTGAGAAAAACGTAATGCGCTAGTCGTAGGTAAGTTTTTTCTGTCTACGACCTCACATAGAAAAATTCACTTACCTCTACTAGAAGCACAAATAACTATTTATTTAGTTGTAACAACTATTTATTTCATTATTGTGAAAAGGCAAATAAAATTGTAGTACACAACATGAAGCGCCACTGGGAGCCAGTAACTTAACAATTTATCAACGAAAGTGGATTAAATAATTCTCGTATATCTCCTAAGCCGCTAAATTATGGCGGGATTTCCTTTGTTTATATCAATTTAACATGTTTTATTACAAATCTCGGTATTAAATCGCTACTCTCATGTGTATGCCATTTAAGACACATGAAGGATTAATCTGGATGTTTAAATACACATCTAGTGCTATAGCACTATAAATGGTACACTGATAGAATAATAGCTTAATAATATAAGCCTAATAACTTAATTAGGTTATAGTATGCAACAATAAATAGTTGTATATCCGCCAACCACTTTATATCGCATAGAATACAACAACAAAAAAAGTAAACGTGTTTGGTATTTACAAATGAGTGCAGTTGTTTAATTTACAACTACGAACTGTTAAGCGATGAGGTTTTTCTTTATCACGCAGAAAGCGCACTGGGCGTGGCTTGCAAATCCGAGGGGTCGGATTGCCGCTCCTTCTACGTCACGATCCTCGATTCAAAACGCAGGTAATTCAGTTGACTTGTCCGTGCGGCTGGCTATAGCTGAACCTGGGGTGCGTCGGCTCTCTACTGTGTTTCAAAATTTGGTGTAATGTATTTTAAATTAATTTATGTACACATAGAAACCCCAAGTACATGTACAATAAACATTGTACATACTTATCGTTGGGCATACTGATGCACATAAAAATTTTAGCCCAAACTCTTTACTTTCAATATTTTGGTAAAACATTTGTTAGAATCAGCTGATTTTCGCAATCTTTATTAATCATATTTCTTTAAAAAACTACAACAACGTTGTTGTATTATTAAATAATATGAAACTACAATTTTAAAAGTGTATTTAATATAACGTTACAATGTTTAAGAATAAAAATGGTATTATATACCTCAAACTTATTACAACAACGTTTGGTTGTACTATTTTTAGATGTTTTAATATGTATTTTTAGTTAAATTAATTATACAAGGGTTGAAACACAATTTTTTTTTCAAGTTCTCAAAATATTTTATGTTTTTTTTTATTTTCTTGGAGGCGTTTGGCTTTTACTCAGCTCAGTCTGTCGATATTATCAGAGCTTACAGTTTGACTGAGCTACATCAATCTAATGGCTATATTCCTTTTGCGAATAAACTCTAAAAATGTTTTCTTAATCAGCGTGCAGAGTTGACTCTTGGTACTGAAGAGGGCCAGCAGCCCGAAACTGTCAATCTACCAGAGTGATGCTGTACGATGATTGGAAAATAGATTGATGGAATAATAAATTAATATCTTTATAATTTTGTTTTAAATTCAAAATTTCTGCCCTTACAGATGACTTTTAATTTTAATTTAGAGGTTATATTTGTTAAAAGTTACAATTGTATCTGTCAACAGATCTAACCTCAAAATACAAATTAATTATTAAACGTCAAACAAAACCTTTATTTTATACACAGTTTAAATTAGCAACACAGGTATACGAATACAACCTTGACCTTGAAGGGGAAAAGTGAGTGAACTCAGACAAAGTGAGGTGACAGTATCCGGTCCAATTTAATACCTGGATCTGATATTTTAATTACATCGAAGTAAATCTGAGTAGATATCCGTAAAATCTTCACCGGTTTTTATTTGGTATTAATGTCCTATTGTAAAATAAAGTTTGACGAGAGCGTATTCTCGCTCGTTTAAGAACTTATTTTTTAGGTCATGAACTGTAGAATAAAGGAAATTACTTGGAGAAAATTTTTCAATATTTTTTTTTTGTCGTAAACTTTTTACAGCTGAGAAATGAAAAGAAAACTTTATTTGATTATAAAAGCTGAAATGTAATTGCTTAGCGAGGTGTAAACAAAATAGCCGTGAATTTAAGGCGCGTATTTAATAATAAAATGGATAAATCCACCAGAAAATGTAACATGTTTACAATGGAACTCTCTACAACTAGAATTATGAAACAAAAGGCGTCTACCCTATCTCTATCTCATTTGTGCTACACTTTCCAGCCAACCAAATAAATACTGTATTTGTTTTTCATACAACAAATACAGTATTTATTTGGTTGGCCGTGTTGAAGTGTATCACTGAGCGGCACGAACGACATAGCTAATGTGAATCTGTAGAATAAGATAATTCTACTAAAATTTAGATGGCGCCAGTAATTTCTTTAATAAAAATAATATAGTTACACTTTTCGCCCGGCCAAGTAAATATTGTATTTGTTCAACAAAGAACAAATACAGAATTTGTTTGATTGGGTGGAAGTGGGAGTGTATGTATGTCTTCTATCCTTTTTGGGTAGAACTTTTGTCCCTGTCTAATCTAACGGGAGAAATCGCCATTAAAAAAATACGATATGGGTAACTTTTCTAGACGGGTGGAAAAATAAGGAAAATTATAAAATAAGAAACAACTTCAATGACACAGAAAGAAGAAGAAGACTAGGTCCACTAAGAATAGCAGAGAACGAATATAGAATTAGAACCAATCAGGAGATACTGCAAGAGTTAGAAGGAAAATATATTGTAAATAAGATTAAGGAAAAACGGGTACAATGGTTAGGACATATATGGAGAGCTGGAAATACAACAACTATATTTTCAATACTACAGTGGGAGCCAGGTGGAAAAAAAAAGAGTAGGAAGACCTAGGTCAAAATAGATAACAGAAGTAACTCAAGACTTGGAGAAAATAGATGTTGGAAACTGGAAACATAAAACAAGAAACAGAAAGGAATGGAGAGAAATAGCCAAGAGGATGTGAGACGGAGAGTATGAGGACTGATCCACCTCGAAAATTGGATTTAGAAAGCTTCACTAGAAGCGGCTCAACCCCACATGGGGTGTATAGCCGTATATATATATATATATATATATATATATATATATATATATATATATATATATATATATATATATATATAAATAAGATATAAAATTGACTTTACTTTTCCTGTATTTTTGGACCATGTCCTTTTGTTTTTTCTTTGTAGCTTTATCGGATTGGTTTTATGGCCGCAACATTATCAGAAATTAAAACATAAACTTATTGAAATTAATTTTACCTATGATTGAAATTTTACTTTTGTCAAAATTTGACATCTAATTAAAAATATAAAAATATATCAAAATTTATTAAAATGCTTATATTGGCATATCTCGGAAACTAATAGTCCTACGATAAAAATGATCATATATGTTTTTGTAGGGAATTAAACATTATTTTCATTTATTCAAAAAAAAAAATTTGTCCTGCAATAAATAATAAGTGAGATATCGCTAAAAATTATAGTTTTTGTCCATTTTGCACCCCTTGCCCTATGCTATGTTAACCATATTTGATGTGACGCAAATAGAAAAGTTCCTAAATCGTTTGGTGAAAGAATTCTTCAAATCGGAAATTCCGTTCTAAAGTTATAAGGTTTACCTACAGACAGACAGACATAATTTTTTTAACACCCACTTTTTTCACATTTTCTCGACGTTTCATAACATTCTTAGGCCGAAAATTAAAAAAAAATATATTTTTCGGTCGATATTTTTTTGGGTAATTATTAAGTAAATTATTCTAAAAAAAACCTTTTGCTGCATATTTTTTGCACAGAGTAAAATGCCAAGAAATGTAATACCTTTTTTTATTTATTTTTATTCATACAAGATTTTCCTTCTTTTCATATTTTATTTCCTTATCAATGCAAATTTAAGTAAAATCTCTTTATGTTAACAAAATATTCTTATGTACATATAAAAATCTATTCTGACAGCTTGGGATCTTTTTTGAAAAAGTATTCAAATTATTATCAATTTTTGCGCCCGAATTTCTTAATATTAATACAATAATTTGAAAGGACGTGATGTTGACTGAATAAAAAAAAAAGTTTATTTTGAGGGTAATGAAATATACTGCCGAAAATACAAGAGAGCCGAGCGAAAAAAAGGTTCCCTTGAGAGGGAGTGCTTTGAATAAGAGACACCATTAAAAATATGTCACATTATAATATTGAATGATATTAATAACTTTTAAAAATAGAAATTTTAAGCATAACATTTTTGCATAATAGAGATTTTATATACATACCGAATAATACAACTTTTATATTTGTGGCTTGGTTCTAAAAGGGCCAATGTCAAAAATTTTGAACGGATACACTAAGTTTAACAGAAATACTTATTGAAACACACTTCGGCCCTTGTCGCTTAAAGTTTATATTTATCTCAGAAGCACTGACATTGGCTTTTTTAGGTTATATAGATCTAAAGAAAATTAGTTCGGTGGTATAACTCAAAATACGGAAAAATTGACATTGGCCCTTCAAGAACCAAGCCACATATATATCTCTCCGTCCGTTCAGACATCTAGTAGTTTGACAGAACAAATACAAACTTTAAACAGGGAAGAAAGAAAAAGAAGAAGAATATACCAATGTTAGTTATTTCTAAGTTATTTCTAGGCAACGCAAGTGAAATACAATCGTGATCTTTTTTTTTATTGACCAATCAAAACACTGCAATTTAAAATCGTAATGAATTATTGGTTTAATACAAATTGTATTAAGCTTGCCTAGAAATATCATAATGTACGGCTGGGTTAAAAAAAATAATAATATACACGAGAACGATTGTAACTGTTTTCGTGTTGCTTTGGTATTATTTTATGTTTATTATTTCGAAATTCAATTAATTATAAACTAATAGCTTAATCATGCTACATGTTCTACTCTGGCTTGGTTTATGCAAATTTTGTTAAAATCTGTATTACCAGACGCCAGCTACATTTGCTATGTTAATCAGAATTGATATAATTGATTTATTTAAAACATTTGCTAATTATACATAAATATACCTAGATTCATAATCCACAATTTCAATAATTTATTACTTAGTAAATGTTTTTTAAATCATCATTATAATCAATTCAGTCAATACTTCATCTCACCCTACCCCTAGTTAAAATATCTGCACCCTTTATCCTTTATTACTTGTGAGCAGGATTTAATTCTAGGCCTGGCTACATTTTTTCTTACTCCCAGCTCGTTCTTCAGAATATCTTCAAGTAAGCACTTGTGTCTTTTTCTTTACTTTCGAATAAAAAAAAACTCTGCAAAGTTTTTCTTGATAGAAAAAGAATAAAATATGTAGGAAGGAGCGGCAGGCCAACTCTGCGGATCTGCAAGCCACGTCTACCTCGCTCTCTGCCCGACAAAGAAAAACCTGATCGTTTAACAGTTTGTTATTGTAAATCCAACAACTGCATTCGTTTGTAAATACCGAACACGTTTACTTTTTTGTTATTGTATTATATGCAATATATAGTAGTTGGCGCATATACAACTATTTTTTGTTGTATTCTATATCCTAATTACGCTATTGATTACGCTGGTGTTCTATGCAGGGGCGGATTTATATCACTTTAAGGGGGGGGGGGGCATCCATAAGGAAGAAAATTGCGCCTTCGGGAAAAATATAATTTTGAAGGTATTTCTATGCTAATATATCTCGCTGGGGGGGGGGCATGTCCCCCATGCCCCCCCTAAATCCGCCCATGGTTCTATCAGTGTAATATTTTTAGAAATTTCTGTCCATGTATACAGACGTTTTCAAGTAGAATGGAGCTCTCTACAACTAGAATTATGAAACAAAAGACGTCTACCCTATCTCTATCTCATTTGTGCTACACTTTCCAGCCAACCAAATAAATACTGTATTTGTTTTTCATACTACAAATACAGTATTTATTTGGTTGGCCGGAGAGTGTAGCACTGAGCGGCACGAACGAACATAGCTAATGTGAATCTGTAGAATAAGATAATTCTACTAAAATATAGATGGCGCCAGTAATTTCTTTAATAAAAATACTATAGTTACACTTTTCGCCCGGCCAAGTAAATATTGTATTTGTTCAACAAAGAACAAATACAGAATTTGTTTGGTTGGGTGGAAGTGGGAGTGTATGTATGTCTTCTATCTTTTTTGGGTAGAACTTTTGTCCCTGTCTAATCTAACGGGAGAAATCGCCATTATTAAAGAGCGGCAGTTTTGAGACAACTTGTATAAAATCAAAAACTTGGTAGATTAGGTTATCTGAGTTTAGTAGTAAAGTTCATAAAGTTAATCAAAAATTTAATTTTTATTTTATTTCTTGAAGCGCTACCTCAAACTCGATAGCAAATGGTGGTTCGTAAACATTTATTAAGACTTATCAGGCGAAATTTATGCATAGGAAATATATTAAAATGGCGCTCAAGGCGATTATTCTTGCAATTAAAATCTCTTATCCAGGCAATTTGGAACCGGAATTGTGCCCACATAAAAAAGAAAGCCGTATTTGTTATAGTTTTATAGATCACTGTAAAAGCTAAACTAAACTAGATGAAACGTTGCAAGCACCCTGTCAAAACATCGGCACTATTGTACACTAAAAAAAAAAACATATAACATTTTTTTAGGGCTTAAAAAGAGCTTTTATTTAAAATCTAATTTTTTGAAATCGGGTTATAAGTATGTGAGATATGCTAAAAAAACATTTTACTGCTTTAAACGCCAATATCTCGAAAACAATGCGTTTTAGGAAAACGTTGTTTATAACATTTTTTGACCAATTTAAAATTATCTTTTATATAAGTGCTAAATTAACCAAATACAATAATAATTGCCTTAATTATAAACAAAAAATGCTAAAAATAGGAGTTTTACCCTATTTTTACCCCCTTACCCCCGATCGTTTACCCCCAAAATCTAATCAGCTCTTCGGAATACGATAAGAAACAATATGCAAAAGTCGATATCTCATGTAGAAATGGAATTAGTTTACACCCAGACAGACAGACAGACAGACAGACGGACGGACGCAAAAATTTTTTTACTGATTTCGACTCAGAATGGTCTAAAACGTCGAGAAATATGAAAAAAACGTGGTCAAAGATTTTGACTTTTCGGCGAAGATTTCAATACATCGGCACTCTTAGTAACAATAAGTGCCGATGTAATAGGATCATCACTTCATATCCATTCATGGGAGGATTGGTGTAGTGGTCTACCGCGTCTGTACCAGACAAGTCTACTAGCCAACTAGCGTGAGTTCGATTCTCACTGGCGCCGATTTACCTTTTTCAGTTGATTAATAATTGAAATTTGGCGAAGGCGATAAGTGAAGCGGGCACCCCCTAGAAACTGGTTCAAAAGTCAGTATAAGCCGGTGGTTCCCTCTACTACTAGCCCACACAAGTCCTGGACTTAGGGGATGCTTAATTAAGTAGAATAGTACGAGGTTAAACAAACATGTAATGTAAACATGTAATATCAATTCGTAACTAAATATTCAGTTATCCTTAAGACATAAAAAATTGGGTATTAGAAAGTCGAACTAGACTATTTCCAGCGCACCATGGTTCATCAGAGTCATAGTAATATACAAGAACCCATATGGGCAAAGTTAGTTTTCGTACATTATTGTATCCTGTGTTCAAATGTACTGATATGATAATTTCGCCCTAGTTTAACTAGGGTTACGAGGTAAACAAATATGTCTTAAAATAATGTTTCCTGCACAGAATAATATTATTTTATGCAAATGACGTATTGTTAGTCACAGACTTAATTAGATTTATTTTCTTAAAATTTTTGGATATATTTATTTATTTATTTATTTATTTATTAGAATATTTACACATAATCATGAAAAGCCCCAAATAAGTTACAAAACTTGTGCTATATGGATATCTTAATAAGATATCGTTACTATAAAACATAGACTCCACTCTAGGCTATAAATTTCATATCGACGCAATAACCAAAAAAATTAATAGCGCAGTATATGCAATAAGATTGTTAAAAAATAAAGTTTCTGTAGACCTTCAAAAAATGTTTTATTTCGCCTATGTTCAAAGTTATCTTAACTATGGCATTATAATTTGGGGTTCTGCCAATATGGACAGAATTTTCTTAGCGCAGAAACGTTTAGTGCGTGTACTAAATGGTTCGGGTTATCTAGAACATACTGCACCAATCTTTAAAAAGCTGAATATAATGACCATATACTCTCTCTAGTTATACAATATGGCTATGTTCGTTAAAAAATCACCGGAGTTATTTGCTTCTAACGGGTCGATCAACAGAGGTATGCAAACAAGATATTCCCAAATGCTTAATGTACCCCTCCACAAAACTGCCTTATTTGAAAAGTCACCTCAGTTTATGGCAGTCAAGATCTACAATAAACTTCCATCTCACATAAAAAACTTAACTTTAAATAAATTTAAAATTGCAGCAAAAAGTTTTTTTGTTGAAAAACCATTTTTTAACCTGCAACTTTAATATGTAATATGTGTAAAATTTTACTTTATTTATTTACTGTATACGTTTTATGTAATTTGTAACCTTTAATGTAAATGTAACATTAATAAAATTAATTATAATTGTACCTATCGAAAATTGACATTATCCAACAAATATGTAAATATTTTTTTTATGGAAATAAAGAATTATTATTATTATTATAATCCTGAAAACCTATTTTAACAAAGATTATGTTTTATGCTGAAAAAGTGATTTTATGTGGTAATAAAAATCTGTAACAATTATTGTCTGTGTGTCTGTCTGTCTGTAGAGGAAATGCGCCTAATTTTGGATGGTTTCCAAATTTCGGATAGTAGTGTATTTAAGATACTGTCTGCAAAGGTAAACAGAAACCTAATTTTATGTGAAGCCAAAAATCAAACTAAATCCGTCCTGTAATATGATAACGGTAGAGCTTCTCCCCTTTAAATGGCAGCACAAATCGTTTATATTGCAAATGGCAGTTTTGTGCTCAGTTGCATTATTATGCTTGTTTATTTTATAAATAATCGTTATAAAAGTTCGTGATTCTGTCTTGGGTAAGTTATGATGTTAGTTAAGTTGATCCACTATTCATAATTAAGCAATTTGAAAACGTAAACATTCTACAAATTTCTAATCTAAAAAGCAGAAAGTTGCCTAATTTCGGATAGACCATTTTTGTGCATTTGATTCTCAATTTCGGATATCCGCAAGGTAATTATTATTCAGGATAACCAACCATTAATTATTTTTTTTATAATGATAAAACAAACTAAGATAAACAATTTTGAAAAAACGAAAATTACCTAAGATACTAAGATATTCGAAATTGGGAATCTAAAATTATAGTTCCTATAGTATTTCGTAGAAAATCGCTTAATGATTAAATTACGTCTTAAATGTGAAGGAATAACAAGAAACATAAGCAATGGGATCCAGATCTACTCTTGAAAATTTTTTTTCGGATATGTCCGAAATTAGGAGCCCTTTTTCAAATGCACAAAAATGCGCTGATTTTTTTTAACCGTGTTTTTTGGAAAAAATAAACTGTAATAAAATTGCTTTTATAATAAATCATGGTTCGCTATAATAAGTTGTATCTGGTTATATAAAAAAAATATTAAAAAGTAATACCGAGTATTAAATATTGAATACATTGTAAATGGTATCCGAAATTAGGCGACTTTCCTCTATGTGTGCCTGATCTATCTACCTGGTCTGTCTAGCTGGTATATATCTGTCTGGTACGTCTGCCTGATCTGTTTCTGTCAAGTTCTGCCCATAAGACATGATGATATTTTTAAGAAACGGCATTATTTTATTTTTAGTTAAATTTTTATTTTAAGTTTTTATTCATGATATAACAACTTTGTGCTTTTACAAAAAATAAAAACGTTCAAATATAAAATTCTCGGTATATTTGAAAAATTCTATTATAGCTATTATAAAAAGGTAGGCAGAGGTTTAACCGTAGATCCAAAATATTTATAATAAAACTGCTCATGAAAAATTCAGAAAATTTAGTATAATGTACAAGTTATTAAAATTTATAACATTATGTTATAATATTTTGGATATAATTTTTTAAAATATTGTTTATTATACACGGTATTTGTAATAAAAATAAGGGCTTCAATTAATAACTCTGGTAGCCTTTGAGCTAGAGCGACGAGGTTTTGCACCTATACTACTATTAATAAGAAAAAATAGCTCTTCGAAGGGCCATAGTTCCATTAGGGCTTATTTTCGGACATATGTTTTTTTTTTTTTTGGTTTTTCATGTTTTGTGATGTAGAATCACCCCCTTTATTATGTACCAAAAGACTGAAAACACCGTCTATAACAAAATAAAATATACGAAATGGTCAATTTTCTCCACTTTCTTTCCTCTTATTGATAAAATATTCTTTAGTCTCAATTTAAAGTGGATTTTATTACTACGATGACCCTTGTAAGAAAGCATATACGGGGTTTATATCTGAAAGAGCTGACCAAACTAAAATATCGCAACATTCAATAATCAATAACTTAGCAGACCCTCAGCGAACAGCATCAATTTCTAATTTTCTTTCTAGGGATCAGCTTGATAGCTATCGATTGATTTTAGTCTATTTGATGGAAATACTTAAAATCGCATTAGGCCTTGCAAAAAGAATGAAGGACTGTAGTAAATCCTACGAAATACGTAGGTATTACGTAATTATCTGTTGTGGAATCTGAAAGTCTTATTTCCTGTCTTTTTTTTTTGGGCCAAGATTTCTTTGTTTTGTTTTTAGGCTTTTCGTCAAAAGGAAAATAAATCAGAACAAAAAACCAAATCTGGTTTTTATATAATGATTTTTTTCTATTTTGCTATTATAAGCTCATATGCACGCATTTTGCGTGTTCTTATAGGCCCATAGGAGGTTAGTACTTTTTTTTCTTTTGGATTGGCAACAGGATAAATGAATGTCGCTTGACGTTTTCCGTGCAAATGTTAAAATCCCTTTGAAGTTCTACAAAATGTCGTTTTTAGGTTAATTTTTACCGTGTTAAAATTTTGGCTTCGTTACTTGTAATGAAAAAGAGAAGAGCTGATGATAAAATATACCAAAACATATAGTTTTTTTTTGTTTAATTTCAAATATGGCAAAAATTGTAATGCCAACCCAAAACAAAAAATACTTAAATCGTCATCAATTTAAGTGTACATTTTTTTTAATTTTAGAGCAAAGTAGAAAAAAAAATAGTATAAAGCCTTATACTCGTGTGCTGAAAACGGGTGTGATGGAACTAGTACTTAATAATACTATTAACCCTTTAGGTCTCTTTGGGATACTATTTTTCCACCGACTTTATATTCCTTTCACAGCTGTGCCCAGCAATGAAATCTATTCCCTTACTTATTTTAAATTTTTAGTACACTGCTGCCTTCTGTTAAAGACTGCGACATACGCATGCCACTCAATCGGTAATAGGTGGGAAGATATCATACCAGAAACACTAAATTTATGTAGATGAGTCATGACAAAAAAAAAAGTACTTTTGTTTTTAAATTCAATGGAACAGGTTAAAATATAATTATTTAAGTACTAAGATATATTTATAGTTACTTTATAAACTTATCGTGAGAAAATATAGTTTATTTCATATTTAACTCAGTAAGAGCAAAAATGCCAAAAAAATTATAGAACAGCATAAAAGCGGTTTTCTAAAAATACCCATTTTAATTGTTTGTTAAAATTGGTCTAACATAACGCTCTACCTCTTGCCCCCTAAAGTGTATACAAAATAGATAAAACGTTGCAAGCACCCTGTCAAAACATCGGCACTATTGTACACTAGAGCCATCTAGTTTGCAAATTTCAAACTAGGTGTTTTGTTTGATTTTAAATTCTGTATCTTTAAAACATTATATTCTAGCAAAAAACTGTATATAACATTTTTTATAGGGCTTAAAAAGATCTTTTATTTAAAATATAATTTTTTGAAATCGGGTTATAAATATGTGAGATATGCTAAAAAAACCTTTTACTGCTTTAAACGCCAATATCTCGTAAACAATGCGTTTTAGGAAAACGTTGTTTATAACATTTTTTGACCAATTTAAAATTATCTTTTATATTAGTGCTAAATCAACCAAATACAATAATAATTGCCTTAATTGTAAACAAAAAACGCTAAAAATAGGAGTTTTACCCTATTTTTACCCCCTTACGCCCAATCATTTACCCCCAAATTCTAATCAGCTCTTCGGAATACGATAAGAAACAATATGCAGGTCGATATCACATGTAGAAATGGAGTTAGAGAGCTTACACCCAGACAGACAGACAGACAGACAGACAGACAGACGGACGCAAACATTTTTTTTACTGATTTCGACTGAATGGTCTAAAACGTCGAGAAAATTTCTCATTTAATGTGAAAAAAACTTTGACTTTTCGGAGAAGATTTCAATACATCGGCACTCTTAGTAGCACTAAGTGCCGATGTAAATTTATTATTTATATTATCTTCCTTAACTTTTACACATTTCTTTGGGTAATCAATTTTTGATGACCTGATGGACCGTTTACAAGATAATTCGCTATTAGAATTTTATGTCATATATAAAGGGCTATGTTGTTTAGGTTGTTTAAAAATTAACTTTATTTTATTTTTTATTTTTTATTTATTTATTGGTTTATAGTCTTTCTGGGACCTTACTCGAAGGTAGTTTATTAACCTTTCGGTGACCAGACAGAATGAAAATAAACAAAAAATATTTCTTGAAAATAGCCAGTTACTTTTTTTGCTCAGATTCGTATTAAAACTTTGTTACCCAGTGTTATCAATATAAATATAATACTAGCCGTTAAGCCTGTTTTTTAACGGGCAATTTTGTGAATGATTTATTCTTATCTTTTGGCCCACAGGCCTCCATTAATTTTTTTTTTTGGATTTCAGTCTTTTTTCATCAGCGGACCTATGTTCCTAACGTGCATGCCAGGTTTCAGGTTTCCAACTATTTGGAAAGTAAATAAAAAACTAAAAAACTTCTGGAATTATAGATAATCACTTTAAAACTGAATTAAATTACAGAGTTTTTAATCAGTGAAGAGTAAAAATACTTATAAGATGAATTTTAGTTCAGTTTTAGTTTTCAAAAGCTAAATATTGAAAAGCTTTTAATATAATTCAATTTTATTGAAAAGAATCCATTACATTAATTTGTAAAAGTTTGTTGCAAAGAATTTTAAAATTTAAAAAAATCACCAATAAAATACAATAAAAAACAATTGTAGGTATAAGTTTTTAATAAGGATTTAAACAAATTTAATTTCTTAGACTTTATATGGATACCCCCAATTTTTCACGACAGCTAAATTTATAAAATATTTTTTTTTTGTATTTAAGGGTGGGCAAATGATTGAAGTGGAAAAGGTAGCCACGTTATACATCATTTGAAAGCTTATAAAATTCTCTATTTAACTGTATAAGTATTTATTTTTTATTTATTGTTTGTTTCTGATAATATTCAAGTTTAGAATTTCTTACTTTAGTGTTTTTAGGTAAACTTTTGGTTAAAATGGCCTGTGGAGATATTTAAGTATTACCACCATGTGTATTTTTTTTCAAGGCGTTTACCTATGAGTATAACTCAAAATGGGTCTAACTTGAGTTACATCCTTGTTGGATGGAGGTGTCGATATGTGTACAAAGAAAAACGATTACTGGAACCAAGTACGAAATTTTTAGATCAAATGGTTCAAAAGTTTGTTTATCCGAAAGCATTTTAAGTACTTAAAACAAATGTTTTGATTAATTAAAGTTAAATACGTATCTTACTTAGACCAAGATGTTAAAACCTGAATTAAGTAGGGATTAATTTGAATAATAAAGGAGGGTATCGTATTTTGGGCTAAATCGCATGCAACGATAAGATTTTGCATGCTTATAGATACATAAAAAATAAATACTTAGCCAGCCCTTTTTACATCCCGGAACATAATTTAATTAATTATTTTAATTACGAATTGTGACATATGTTAATGCTGGACTATAGTTGAACTGTCAAATGTCATGTCATTAAAATAAAAATAACTTTGCAAAGTATGCCAGGTAAACTTCCATTGACTGTTAAATTAATATGCTATAAAATACACAATTTGTAAGTGGGCTAAAATTATCTGGTAGTTTCTTAAGTTTCAGTGAGATTATGGAGCTATTTTTGAGGTATTTATACTAATAACATTGTAAAGCAAGTTACATAGACAATTTCCCCTGTAGAAGAAAGTCAGAATTGCAAAAGGAACGTCAAAAGTAGTAAGGTGGCTTACTATAAACTTAATTCTCATTTAAATAGAAAGTATGCATGTACACTGTACAGTTTACAGTGTACTTATATTGTTTGCAGATTGTATCGCGAGGCGCATACAATGTACCTAGAGGTTTCTAGGTGCTACATGTTTGGACTCTCAAATGGGTATACAGTGTAACCTATTTACCTTTCAAGAAGACATACGTGAGCTCATGTGAGATGCCAAATGCATGAATCAGAGTGGAAATTTTAGAGAATTAGGTAGTCGTCAAAGCAGTTTGAAAGAGTATTAACAAGCACACGGATAGAATTTTAAAAAAGTATTAATACAAATTGTTGTTACGTATCAAATGCAATTTTTTTTATATTAATTAAAAACTATATTTCAAAACATACATTATGACATAAAATATAATGCAGATTTTGTTCATTTAAAACCAATATTTTGCCATATTATCCAAGAAAAATTTCTAAGTTTTTATATTATAAACTATTGGTGGTAGATAACGAAATTAAATGTTTTATTTTACTTTTAAGTTTCATTGGGGATAATTTGACCCCACCAGAACGGTGGTTTGACCTTTCAATGAAATACACACTCTCTGTTTTTTTTTGTAATCAAAAGGGTTTCGTTTAGAAAGTTTAAATTCAAATTTTCACCCCTGTGCGATTTTTTTTGCATAGTTATGTTCAAAAATGTTTTTTTTTTCCTTTTGGTTCACATCTCGGCTTCTATTAGTCGCTCATCAAAAAGTGAACATGATTTTTGTTCATTATTGAACTTTTTTTGCTTAAAGAATCAGAAAAAAGCCTCAGAGAGTTGAAAATTGGCAAAAGTTGAAACTTTAATGCTCTGTAACTTTTTTTTCTGAATGTTTAAACAAAAAATAGTTAAAAAAATAAGAAAAGAAAAAAAAAAGAATTCAATAACGAACAAAAATCATTTTTACTTTTTGTTGAGCGACGAATAGAAGCCGAGATATGAACCAAAAGCAAAAAAAAAACCGTTTTTGCACATATTATGTTAAACGATGCAGAAAAAAATCGAACAGGGGTGCAAATTTGGATTTTTATGCAAACCCCTTTCGATTAAAAACAAACGGAGAGTGTGCCTTTTATTGCAAGGTGAGGCCCTTACACACGACCGTTCGACCTGGCTAATAGCTTTATCGGTGCATGCTTCTAAGAGCCTTAAATGACATCTTGTTAGTAACAGGTATTGCTTTTTTTACTCCCAGAGCTCTATTAAAGAATAAAAAGAGCTTCTTCATGAAAAGTAACGTAATCGACTCGATTTAGGACTTTATTATCTATTAGTTTATCTCTGATATATCAGTTATATTCCCCAAATGTCTGTAAAAAGGCAAGCTTCGTACAATTTGGGTTATTCACATCAAGTTTCTGCTTATATACCATTACAGATAAGATTTAGCCCCTTAAGCTAACTGCTACGAAATCGATACCATGCGACGCTGATAGCAAATACACAAAATAGGCTGGCTCAAAATATTTAAATTTTGTCTATTTAGTTAAATTACTTGATGTTTTTATTGGTTAGACTTTTTCGGTAGTTCTGTTTTGTATTACACTTACTCAAATCTACCAAAACAAAGAAGTATGCTGTGGAAGTACTGAGCGCGTCTCGACATTTCTAGAAAGCGAACTGCTTACATCAAACCTTTCTGCTACATTGCCAAGTTTAAAGAAAAAAAATCGCCTTGCAGATGGCAAAGTTGTAGCCTCTGGGCAAAGTTGTCAGGTTTTACGGTATGTAAAATTTACCTGGAAGAAAATATCCTGTTATAAATGTTCTCCAGCTCTTAAACTACTACTATATTTTGATTTAAACACTATAAAATATAATTTAGCGTCAAAGATTATTTTGATCGAAGACAAGAGCACCGAGCTTTTCCTTACACCAAGCTTTTGTGACAAGCGAGAGTACTTTATGTAAATCACTCAAACTTTATGATGAAAATTTAAAACAAAAATAGTATGCTCCTCCATTTATCACTTTTCTAAGTGGAGGCGAATGTTTTCTCCCATATTCTAGATAATACGCGTTTGTTTGTTTATAAAACAAAAGACACTCTTTCAAAATATTATGGCACTTTCTTGACAGCTGGTAAGAGTTTTAAGGTTATTTTATTGTGAAACATCTACAAAGTATTCTATAAGGCATAAATAAAAAGGCTTAACCTTTAAAATTATTTTTTCTCTGCCAGTTATTTTTTATTATTAATTTTTTTTTATTAATAATGATTCCAGAATTATGTTCTTTTTTTTAACCCGAAAGTTTCTTGTTCTATAAAATTTCTGCAGGAAAATTAGGGGTCATTTAAAAAAAAATATGTATATATAATTTTTTTTGTCCACGTTGAAAAAAAAACAAAATATATATGTGTGAGTTGAGGACCTGTTTGGATTGGTCAAAATTAAATTTTTGAGATTTGTAAGGTTTTCCTTGAAAATGCTTGCCTTACTTACTTTAATTAAAGAGTTTCTGAAGAACCTAACGTTGTTTTTTTTTTGATATTTGACTTTTGAAAATTAGGAAATTTTAGATAAATTCAATGGCGAATTCTCCCGTTAGATTAGACAGGGACAAAAGTTCTACCCAAAAAGGATAGAAGACATACATACACTCCCACTTCCACCCAACCAAACAAATTCTGTATTTGTTCTTTGTTGAACAAATACAATATTAACTTGGCCGGGCGAAATGTGTTACTATAATATTTTTATTAAAGAAATAACTGGCGCCATCTAAATTTTAGTAGAATTATCTTATTCTACAGATTCACATTAGCTGTGTTCGTTCGTGCCACTCAGAGCTACAGTTTCCGGCCAACCAAATAAATACTGTATTTGTTGTATAAAAAACAAATACAGTATTTATTTGGTTGGCTGGAAAGTGTAGCACAAATGAGATAGAGATAGGGTAGACGTCTTTTGTTTCATAATTCTAGTTGTACAGAGCTCCATTACAAGAAACTAAGTCATTACAGCAAAAAATCTCATCTGTACAATAAAAAAACCTCATCTTAATGTCTCTAACAATAACTGATAATTTCTTCTCAAAGTTTTGCCTGCAAATGCAAAATATATTGCTCAGGATTTTAAATGGGAAACCCACATTACCAACATAGTTAAAAAAGCAAACAGCTTCACATACCTCATTTCAAAGGCCTTTAAAAATCCTAGTCCTGAGATGATACTTAAAATTCATAAATTATACGTTCGTCCCAAACTTGAATATGCACAAAGCCTGTGGAGTCCTTATTTTGCCAAGGATATAGATGTTTTGGAGAAAGTGCAAAGAAGAATAACTAAAATACCAACTATTCTCAAAGACCTGTCCTATGAAACCCGCCTAGAAAGGCTTCATCTACCAACTCTGAACCAACGAAGACTGCGCGGTGATTTGATTGAAACGTTTAAGATTGTTAATGGTTTTTATAAGTGTAACTTGGATGTTTTTCAATTTCCTCAAAATCACCAACAACTTAGAGGTCACAATAAAAAACTTTTGAAAGAAAAATGTGCTAAATTACTTCGGAGAAATTTTTTGTCTAATCGTGTAGTCTACAATTGGAACAGGTTGAGTGAGGAAACAGTTAATTCAACTTCAGTTAACCAATTCAAAAACAGACTGGATAGAGAAATAATTTCATGGAACAGTACCTTTGTCCACTACACTTTGTGATAACCTTTTTTTTTTTTATGTGATATTAACTGTGATAATTTTAAAACTTAAATTGTGATAAAACTGTACGAAATATCTTTGAACTCAAAGCAATAGTCTCATCGTTTATACAAACGCTTACTATTGCCAACTATAATAATAATAATAATTATATAACATAAATTATTTCGAATAAATCCTCAATTCGTGTTTTATGATGAACTTAAAAAACAGACCACATGGACGGGAATATAAAAAATAAACACTGTGTATATCTTAGAATATATAACGTTTCAAAAAAAATCACGAAATACAAGGAAATATGTGGAGCATTTACGCAAAACCTAACAACTCCACTACTTTATATTTCATAAAAAAACCGATTTTTTAGTTTTATTTATTTTCATTAATATTCTATCGGACTTGTCAATTTTTGATCAAGTCACGCGGGACTTGTTAAGTTTTGTTGATAATCTACATTGGACTTGATAAGTTAAAAAAAAAGAATTAAACAAATTCAGCTGGACTTGTTCACTTTAGGTTCCAAATAGCATTATGTAAAACCTAGATACTACAGGACTTGTTTGGTTTTGTTTGTGTTTTAATACTAACATTGATTTTAATCAGAGGGAAAACTGTGAATAACTGTGATTTTGTTGGTACACGTCGATTAATTACTATGGACTATTGTGCCTCTCACTTGCGCGCAACCTGCCTTATGACGCTCCTTCTAAAGCAGTCGTTGCATTTTCGCCATTGGGATTAATATTCGTAAAATTTATGTAAAAAACCACCGATACCTTACCTAGTATCACTTATGATATTACCCCTGAACATATGTAGACTTGTTAAGTTTTGCGTGAATGCTCCCCATATAAAAAATACCACTATGATTTATGACCCAAAACAAAGCTTCCTCAGGACTCTTGAGACAAGAAAAGCAAAAATTAGGGCAAACTTTGTTTACCAATATTTCTCCAACTTTAAAATCATCCTTCTTTTCACGTCTCTATGGAGGACAACATTTCAGATTTTATGCGGCTTAGTATAAATATGGGTTTTTGTAAGAAAATGTACCCAGTAACTACAGATAAGGGTGTGTATCGGATTTTAAACTAAACATGCAATAGTATATTATGCACCGAGTACGAGAAGCTAGTTTTTAGCGCACTGAAATGGTTTGCGTCGATGTGCGTATACCATTTTTCCTACGACCTAAACATTAAAAAAATAAAACGCAAAAATTATCTTAAAATTAAAAAAAAAATTAAAAAAGTCCAAACCAAGAATTTTTTGTCTAGGACGATTTTTGAAATTTTTGAAAATTCTAAACTAATATTATTCTAGCGCAAGCGCTGTGAATTATATAATAGCGCCAATAATAGCGCATGTGACAGAGACAATAATAAGACTGTAAGTAAGTAAAAGGTTATGGCTGAAATAAGGGTGCAAGATGTTTATGCACAAAAGACCCATGTGCAATTCTTTTCTCTAAACTTTTGGAATAGCACTAAAACAATACAATACCATACAATATAAGTTTTATCAGGCATGGTACTGCCTTTCAAATCACTGCGACCAATGAAATCTATTGTGAATCCCCTTTGCAATTTAGTCCACATTAAACTTTAGGCTTCCAAAGAAGCCTAAGAGGTTTTTGGGGGCTGCTTAAGATATATCTGCAGGTCCTGGGTTCTAGATATTGTAGCCTTTTGCGAGCAATGGCTTCGCAGAAGCACATAATGTGTTCGGCCGTTTCTGGTGCTTCTGAGCATAGACGACAGTATCCGCATGGGCCATTTTCTCGTGGTAGTACATAAGTTATCGATCAGAGCCTGGAGTTTCTGGAGTTATTAGCCTAGGAAGTACATTACTACATGCTAAACTACCCTTTGAAAGTTTCTCGACCGCAATTTTGTGTCATCTTCTCCTTTGTCATAATATAATCACCACTGTTTGCAAAATACTTATAAAATTATCCTGGATAGATAATTTTCTGGCCAGGATAGTTAATAATTAATTTAATAAACATCCTTTAAGATATGGAATATTTATCCTTGGAAAATTTTGCTTATCAGTTTTCTTGCCTTTTTAGTAGTTTTATCAAATTAGAATAATGCACAACACTTTAATGAGTTAAAGTTGGATTTTTACTCCCTTCTCGTGTTATTATTTTTCTTTTTTATCACATCTTCTTTGACTTCTTCTTCTTCTTCTTCTTCTTCTTCTTCTTCTTCTTCTTCTTCTTCTTCTTCTTCTTCTTCTTCTTCTTCTTCTTCTTCTTTTTCTTATTCTTGTTTTTCTTCCTTTTCTTTTTTTTTCTTCTTCTTTTTCTTCTTCTTCTTATTTCTTCTTCCTATTCTTATTTTTTTTTTTTTTTTTTTTATTAAAATTTTAAATACATGTTATACATCCTTTAAATGTTGAAGATGTAAGGGACTTACCTAAACAAATCTGTTTGTGCTGTGAGACCCTTTCACTTCATACATTTACATAATTATTAATTAGTTCGTTAAGATATTTGTTTTTTATAAAATATATGATAACATCCATTATTATTTAATACTATATAGATCATGGAGAGGGTGCGCGCGCGAGAGAGAGAGAGAGAGAGAGAGAGAGAGAGAGAGAGAGAGAGAGAGAGGGGGGTGGGGAGAGAAAAAATATATCTTATCTATCTTATCTACATCATAGTATTTCGTATTTTTGTTTTAAAACCTTTCTGACTACTTGACTAAATATTGAAAGAAATAATGTAATTTAATGAAACAAATCAAAGTAGGATATATTATAATTTTATTGCATAAAAGTAAATATCAGTGGTTTTATTTGAAATAAACCTTTTAAATGTTTTAATTTATCTCGGGTTTATGTAAGAGGCTATATAAAATAAAATAAAAAACTTTTTATGAAGTAGTAAAACCATAATTCCAGAGTGAAAATAAATTGCTACGAGGTATCGCGAGAAAATTCTAAGGGTATTTTTTAAGTAGATTTTCTCAGAAACAAGTTTTCTTTCATGGATTGTTTGGCTAGAGGTAAGAAACTTTTTTTTTCTCTCCGGCAAGTTTCTCGGCGGAAACCTTACAAACACAACCTAATCCTAATTATATTTACTGCTTTGTTTTACATAGTATAACTTCTCACATTTTTTTTTATTGGGAAACATTTTTTAAACAGCATACTGTAATGTGTCATTTTGGAATTATGCTTCACGGAAAGAAATTAGTGGGCTCTGCGCTATACATTATAAGATATTTGGTAACAGTGGCAAATTATAGTGATTTAAGCTATAGATTATAAGGGACACAATAACTAATAATGTTAAAAATAAATTGGAAACGATTATATATATTACAGACACGATTATATTTATTACAGGCACTATTATAAATTTACAGAAATTTTATTATATTATAAAAATTATTAGCACGGACAATAATTAAATCTATTTAAGCTATAAATGCCATACTATTTGTTATATTTTATTATTCACTAAACAATTAAAGTATTTCATATAAATTTTTACACTGACTGCCATAATTGTAAGAGAAAGCCTTGTATTTATATAATAAGCGATTATAATTTGCTTGGTATGTGTGTTATAGCGCTCCTAGCTATAATTTTTTTTCCGTGTTCTTCTTGCGCATTTCACGTGTTATAAGTATACCCCGCCGAAAATCCGGTTATGAGTCATAAACGTTAAAAATAAACACAAAAACATATATATGTGTGTGTATGTTTATGGCCCGATTTTCGCGGTGTATGGTCATAATATATCAGGGGTCCTCTCATAAATCAACTATGCATTTTTAAAATTCCCAATATGTTACTAGAAGTGGAAAAAAATGCATTGAAAAATAAGGTTAGAAATAACTTTCGACTTCCTATCCATTTGTAACTGAATATTTTTACAGTGTGGGTAAAATCAACCAACTTTGTATACCATTTATTCGACAGTTAGTATTTAAGTATGGTTATTGTAGGATCAAAATTGAGAATATTGAAAGCACGTAAGCAAATTTAATGCACTTCAAACTAATCTACGGGGAGTATTACAAACAACTTATAATATCAGAAGGATTTATTATAACTTCGTTAAACCCGGGAATTATTATGCAGTTGGGAAGTTTTTAGGCACTCTATTGACTCAATGTTTATCTTAAAGTTAGTTTTTACATTGGATAACTTTGGGATTATTTTCTTTTCATTTATTTCTGGAATAATTTATTTTGCTATCACGAAGGAAAACTAACCCTTAGTCAGATTTTTCAGCTACACAAATCAGCCATTCCACAGAATTTGAAACCAAGATGAAAAATTAAAAATTGTTTATATGCCATACTTTTATTATGGAATATAATTGTTGAGGTCTAAATTTTACATTTCTAATTTAAAATTAATTTATTTTTTATTAATAGCCTAATAGAATTATATTTTACACAGCATAAACGCACCCTAACAAAATTAATCAAAATTTATCCAATCAAAACACTTTTTTACGAAATTAAGTTACAGTTCGTTTCAAACCGGCCAAACAAGAAATTCCAGTTATAATTCATGTATTGTATTTAAGTAGTATTTTATTTTACAGTTAAATTTAGAGTTTTTTGATTCAAACTGTAAAAAAAGCTGTAAAAACACGACTATAATACAGTCAAGCGCTTTAAATTTACTTTTTGTATTTTGCGACTCTTATAAGCTCATAATCACACGCATTTTGCGTGTTCTTATAGGCCCATAAGAGGTCTCTACTTTTTTTCTGTTGGGTCTGAAACATACAAAAGCCTATCTCTTGACGTTTTGCATGCAAATGTCAATGTCGATTTTAAGTTTAATTTTTTACAAAATTTTGTGTTTGGGTTGTTTTTTACCGTGTTAAAATTGTGGACTGGTTAATTGCAGTAAAAAAAGAAGAGATGACTGTAAAATTATCAAAATATCATTTGTTTTTAGAACTTTAAACATAGTGTAAACTGTAATGCCAACCCAAAACAAAAATCCCTAAATCAGTCATCAATTTAAATGTAAGTTTTTTAAATTTTAGAGCAAAATAGAAAAAATTGTATAAAGCACTCGTTTCATAACACGTTTTTGGCAGGCGCCTAAAAATACTTAAGAAACTTGGCGATTTTAAGGAAAAATACAAAACCTGAAATAACTTTTAAATCATCAACAATTGGATAACAACATATATGGTTATTTTAATTCGAAATGACCTCCTTCGCCACCCCCTTTAGTTTGATCGTCTACTTTTGGGACACCCTGTATAGTAATTGAACTTAATTTTTTTTACAGACCGGTTAATATAACCTTAAACTTAGTCTATATTATATTATATAACATGGTTTATTTATATATATATATATATATATATATATATATATATATATATATAACCCATTTTTAAAAGGGTTTTATTTATCCCTTAGGACCCTATATGTTAAACATAAAACGATCTGAATATTTCCACGTATAAAAATATTATGCTCGTATAAAATTTAAAACAGGAATTTTAATATTTTCTGGTCTATATTATTTAAAGTATTTACATTTTTAACTTTCATATTTACATGATAATTTTTTATTTGAAATTTTGATTACGATTTTTTATGTATATGTGGAATACGGTTTAAGAATAATTTACATTTTAATTTTAGGCGTATGTTGGTTTGATTAGATTCATTATATTGAAATCATGTGAAATTATGCATATCTGCAAATATAAACTTTTCAGATAACGCAAAAAGCTATTATATTTCTGAGTCAAAAAATCTTTTTTAAAAGGTAAAACTTTCACAAAAAATTAATTAAAATTTAAAAGTAGAAATTCGATTTTTATATTATTTACGTCCAAACGTATTTCATTTACCAGTAAATTAACTTTTAAACTGATGTATACATACATTTTATCTGAAACTTTTTTGATTTTAGTGGGAAGTTAAATTACACTAGGCAACACGGTCCTGGCCCTGACTGGAGTCATATGTTTTTTAACTAATTTTGGATCGCTGAGACCGAATCTAGCCTCAGAAAGTTTGTACTACCTCCGGTTTCTAAAAAAAACGAGACAAAAGTGGTAAAAATCATTATTTTAGCCCTCTTTTGTTCTAAAATCATGGGACATATTCTGAGGACAAATTTGGATTCGGCGATTAACTATTAGTTAAAAATTACCCATCTTATATTATGGTAACTTTAAATTTATAGGTAGAATAAATGGGGGAACTAGGGATTTTTTTTTAATAGATCCTACGACACAGCTAAGTAGGGGTGCATAAAGGGACAAGCTTAGTGTCGCGTACTCGTGCTCAAAAACGTCAAAAAGCATCACTAGGGAGTCAAAAATAAACTAAAAATATGTTACGTAATATGGTATTTATGTAGTGAGTAACCTTTTTCTGATGAACTATTAAAAAAATGTTAAAATATACGCAAAGGCCAAATTGCCTGTACTAAAATTTTAAAAAATAGACGAGCTGGATTTTTTTTAATGTCAAGTTTGGAACCTGCGCAAAATTAATTATTTTTATACATATTTTTGGAGAAAATATTATTTACAAATTAAGTCCTATAAATTTTTATATAAAAATAGTTTTTCCACAAATAAGCAATTAAATATACTCTGCACTTTAATTTTAAGGTTTTTATTTATTTTTTTGCATACTTACTGTGACAGAATATCCTTCGCATATGGATTTTTAAATTCCTGCTATTTTTTTAATGTACCCTAAAATTTTCAAAATCCTACTGTTTTTTTTTTAAGATTTTGAAAAAAAAACTTTCCTGGACTTATATGTCAATAATTTGAGTTGATCGAATTTTTCTAAGATCAGATTCGGATCCTGCGCCCCCGAATTATTAAAAAAAAATTACTTTCAGATCAGGACAAAAAAAATTGCGATTTGTTGCCTAGTGTTATCAGAAAATCCAGTTAACTAGATAAAATCAAAAAAACAAAATATAAATAGGCAATATACTGATAAAACTGTGTTCACTTTTATATGTCATGTTTCAATTTATATTAAAAGAAATGTCAATGTTCAGCAATTTTTTAATAAAATTGATATATTTAGAGAATTTCAGATAGAATATTTGAAAAGTGCAAAGAAATATTTTATATATGTAAACGTACAACAGAAAAGTTTCTTATTTGTCACATATTTAGGTAGGTAGGTATAACTACTTAAAACAAGTCAAAGTAAACTTTTTAAAGTTTTAAGTCTTTTCTGTTTTGTTTTTTTATTTTCTTCATCTTTTCTTCTTCTTCCTCTTCTTTTTTTCTTTTTTTTTCCTTTAATTTTTTTACTTCTTCTGCTCCTTTCTTCCTTCTTCTTCTTCTTCTTTTTCTTCTTCTTCTTATTCTTGTTTTCCTTCGTCTTTTTTTAGCAAAAAACATGCCATCATAAAAAACTATATTAAAATTTAAATATTCAACGTAAGAATAAGGGACACATGGAACATTTTTTAGCTTGAGATGTCACTTCCTTACTGTTTTTTGGCACAAAATGTTACTTCTTCTTAATTGCGTTTTTTTTAAACGGTGGCTCCTACAGTTTAACACTATAAGACATTTTTGATGTATTTTTAGTCAAGGAATCCACATTTTTTAGAAAAAATCCAAGGAAATACACAATAAATTTTGGGGAAAAAAAGTGACATAGCCCCCCCCCCCCATTTTGTACGTCCCTGGTTAAAATAACGAAATAAAAATTACATAAGAATATAGCCTTTATCAATTTTAAGGCATGTGCAAAAAATTGATACTGTAGTTCATGGGGTTCCAGAAATATTAAATAAAAACTACAGGTACCCTTAGGAGGGTCGTATCTCCCTTAGGGCTCATTTCCCGACCAACCTTTATAGGAACTTTTTTTCATATTTTCGCATGGAGGATCTGTTTGATTCACCAATTCTGAATTAGCCTGCATATTACAATCCAATATTTTTTTTCTGTTTTCCATCATATTGGATCTTGTTCTTTTGGACTTGCACATCAAGTTTTTTTTTCTGTATCGAGTAGGTTTCTTATTGGCCATCCCTTAATTTTGCTCATTTTATGGCATCATCAAATGCCTTCATAGGCCTACGTGCCCAGAATTATCTAAGCGCCAAGTCTTTGACGAAAAACCGGGAAAAATTTCCACTACTTGTACAAGTAAGAAAATCGAAGGAAATGTTAAATTTCAAATGAAAACCTTTTCTCTACCTAGGTACCTTTATATTCTGTTTCTTTGGTCTTAGCTGCTGAGACTATCCAACCATATAAAATGCAGTTCTGGAAAAAAAATTACAAACAAGTTTTCGCTGGAATAAAAAAGTCAGATAAGTATTAAGAAGTAATTTTGTTTTTTAACCTCGTACTATTCTACTTAATTAGCATCCCCTAAGTCCAGGACTTGTGTGGGCTAGTAGTAGAGGGAACCACCGGCTTTAACTGACTTTCGAACCAATGTATCTTGGGAGTACGCCTTCGCCAAATTTCAATTATTAATTAACTGAAAAAGGCAATTGGCGCCAGTGAGGTTTGAACTCACGATCATTAGCTCAGTGTCAATGCTATATCGATGCCTTAGACCGCTGAGCTAAATCTCCCATAATATGTTTGGTATCACGCTACCCAAATAGCAAAAAAATAGCTATTTGTATTTGATACGTCTCCAAATAACAGGGTGTGGTTCTAAATTAATGTCTTAGACAATAAATATTTTTGGTTTTAATTGGGACTAACGCGCTATTACAGCATCAACTATTTTTGAAAAAATTAATTGCACTTTTCACGTGGAATGTTAAATTTGTTAGAGTAAGAGAAATCGGAGAAAACGGGAGAAAATCGAACAAAATTACTCTGCGAAAACTTAATTTTAACTTTAAAATTTTGATAACGTTCACTTATATTTATAAAGGCAGAGTTTTCAGTAATTTAATTATCTTAACCTTTAGAGATTCCCGTAATATAAAATTCTTTTTAATTAAATCCTGCAGGAAACCCATTAAAGCAGATTCTAAGATGACATTAACAGTATACAGAGCCATTTAACAAAAAAAGCACAATGCACCTGCCCACAAAAAAAAAATATAAAACGGGTAACTCTTCTAGACGGGTGGAAAAATGAGGAAGTTTACAAAATAAGATATAAAATTGACTTTTTCACTGTTCCTGTATTTTTGAACCAGATCCTTTTGTTTTTTACTTTGCAGCTTTATCGGATTGCTTTCTGGCCACACCATTATTAGAAATTTATTAAAAGAAAAATTAACTGAAATTAATTTTACCTATGATTGAAATTTTACTGGTGTCAAAATTTGACATCTAATTAAAAATATATTAAAATTTATTAAAATGCCTATATCTCGGAAACTAATAGTCCTACGATAAAATTGATCACATATGTTTTTGTAGGGAATTAAACATTATTTTTATTTATGCAAAATAATTTGTCCTACTGTAAATAATAAGTGAGATATCGCTAAAAATTAGAGTTTTTGTCCATTTTGCCCCCTTGCTCTACGCTAATGTTAACCATATTTAATGTGACGCAAATAGAAAAGGCCCTGAATCGTTTGGTGAAAATTTTTTTCAAATAGGACCTTCCGTTCAAACGTAAAGGTTTTCGTACAGACAGACAGAGAGGCATTTTTTAACACCCACACTAAAAAGTCCAATTAAAAAAAAAGCGACAGATAGATTATTTAAATTTTCACATGAAATGTACCCAATCGATTCATAACAAAAAATTTTGGTTTGTCGAAAAAAAAAATCGAAACGCTAAAAACGTATACTGTATTGTGTACAATGTGCATTGTACATATCCATCATTTTAATGATTCACCGTAAAATAAAAAAAATCTTACAACAAAAAAAGCTAATGCTAATGATAAGGATTTCTGTATTTTTTTTCTTTTGTAAACCACTCTTAAACATCTCATCGTAGGCGGAGGATAGCAATTAGTAATGAAGATTAAGCTAGACAGAATATCTTAAATGCTTTGAATTCCATAGTATACACACAGTAAAAAATGGCATGGTGGTAAAAAAGAATTCACGAATGGTAAAATAAGCGAGTGTTAATAAACTAGTAATTCATACCCATAGCTTCCCATAAAATAATGGTAAAAATTATTTCTTGGGTGTAAATTTTGCACTCTGTGTCCAAGCGAAAGCTTTTCCTAGCTTTCTCCCTCCACTTTCATGTATGGAGACCTATTCCCCGCAGTAGGTTTAACATATGATATTAATTACATCAGTTATTCTATGGGCGTCATAGCATTGTTTCTCGCTGGAGCAAACCCTGCTCTCAACAGTTTTCAAATATAACCAACAATTAATAAATAGTTTTTAAAATATTACAGTTTACTAATTAATTTAGAACCAGTGCAAAGGTATTTTTAGAGATACCGGTAATATTATTATTACAAATAAAGTTGATTGTGCCAAATTTTTAGGTGTAAACATAGATTCTAAGCTAAATTGGAGCGCTCATATAGGAACTGTTGCCAACAGGTCAAGCTGCAACGTCTTTTTAGTTAGAATGCTGAGTGAATGTGTGTCACAAGAGGTTTTAAAATCCGCCTATTTTTCATTGTGTCACTCCATTTTAAGTTACGCTATCTTGACTTGGGGTTCAACTTCTGACTATGAGAGAATATTTGGCCTTCAACGACGTGCTGTAAGAATATTGAATGGTTTAGGTTACCGTGATGACTGCCAGAACTCTTTGGTGAGTCTGAGAATTTTGACATTTACATGTCAATAAATTCTTGATTGCGTATGCTATGTAAAAACTAATTTAGAACATTTTAAATCTCATACAAATATACATGCATATAATACCAGGAACTCTTCAATGTTAGTACCAAGGTTTTGTAGAATGTCAAAAAGTAAACAAAGTCTAGAACATAAGGCAGTCATGATGTTTAATACACTGCCAAACCACTTTAAGACTTTTTCGAACAAATCATTTAAGTCAAAAGTTAAATCATTTCTTTTAAAAAAAGATTTTTATTCATATGTTGAATTTTTTAATTAGCTTTATTTTCTAAATTATTTTTAATGTTAATAATGATTGTAAATGTCGACAGTTTAATATTATTGCGTTTATTTATATGTATATTTTTTAAAAATATTTTTTAAATATTTTTTTTTGTATCTTACGCAATAAATCTATCTATCTATCTATTTATCTATCATTCAAATGTGTGTGGAATTAATGCCCAACACTGGAAAATTCAAAGTTGAGGAATAAACTTTAAATTTAAAACACATAAATGAGACAAGCTATTTTTTGGCTTATATTTTATGTGTAGCTTATTAAATATAATCTGGGGAGTGGCTAATGATTTTTTAATGGAAATGGGTTTGTACGATATGCGTTTTAAAGCTCATAAAATTATGTATTGGAAAATAAATGTTTTATTTTGTTGAGTAACTTTTTTAATGTTTTTAAGTATTAATGAAAATGGGAATTTGTGGCATTTTTTTTTTGTAAAAACCTTTCATGATAAACAAAAATATTAAACATTTGAAACTAAACATCTAGATAGAGTTTCAGAAGAGTTCACTAAGACATGAATATCTTAAATTATTAATTAAATTTCTGTCACGGCTTTGAAATCTAGAGCTTTAGCGCGGTGCACCTCAATCGAATACAAATATGTCGTTTCTAATCGACAAAATTATAATAAAATTACTGGATTTCTTAATTAAAAAATTACATAAATTTTAATTAAATTTTTTTCAAAAAAATTCTCGATTTTAGTCTAATATTATTTTTTTACGGGTAGAAACTCCCGTGATTAAAATTGTGCGAAAAATATTTTTTTTTGCATTGTGTGCTTAAAAATGTTATGAAACGTCGAGAAAATGTGAAAAAAGTGGATGTTAAAACATGTATGTCCATTTGTCTGTCTGTCGGTCTATATGTAAACCTTATAACTTTTGAACGGGATTGTTGATTTGAAAACTTCTTTTACCAAAAGATTCAGGGCCTTTTCTGTTTGCGTCACATCAAATATAGTTATTTATTTATTTATTTGTTTATTTATTTTATATAAATAACATTAGCGTAGGGCAAGGGGGGCAAAATGAACAAAAACTATAATTTTTAGCGATATCTCACTTATTATTTATATATTTAATTTTAATTAAGTTTTATTTTAATAAATTCCTGATAATGGTGCGGCCAGAAAAACAATCCGATAAAGCTACAAAGAAAAAAAACAAAAGGAATGGTCCAAAACTATTGGAAACGTGAATTGAATTTGATATCTTATTTTATAAACTTCCTCATTTTTCCACCCGTCTAGAAAAGGTGCCTGTTTCAAATTTTTAGTTTAATACATATTAAGTTTAATTTTATTTCAAATATCTTAAAAAGCTACAGTTTCCAATGCTAGCGCCTTCGCCATAATTGTAAAAATACACTATCAAAATTCTGAATTTTTAAAAATATTTTTTACTTCAAAATCTAAAACAATAGAAACGTAAAATTAAATTCGTCGTTATTTTTATTTTGTATGCATAAAAAGTTTATGAGAAAAGGGCAGGTGACAAAACAATACAAACAAAAAAACAAATGTGAAAATATGGAATGCTTCTCTATCTCTAGTATACTCGTTTTAATAGTTTGCTTTTTTAACTGAAAAAGTTTGAAATTCAAATAAAACGTCGAAGTCAGTGTTAACAAAAAATATTTGCTACATATCTATGGTATATGTCTGAAATACAACGCAGTGACTCATTCGCTAAACTGTGGTAAAAGGCGAAGATCATATAAATTACCCGTAATAATAAAAACCTGTGATAACTATATACAACAAATACCTACTTATCTACTTAATTTAGGTGGAATTCGCGTAACTTCTTGTGTGGAGAATCCTTATACGAGAGCAGCTTACTACATTTTAGGTATTTCAGCCATAGACTATACCAAGTGTTCCATACTCTTTAGACCATTAGCAATATTTTTAAATGACTATATTTCAGAAAATAATAGTTCTGTGACAAATATTAAGATTTTTTTTGTAGCATATTAAAAATGGTTTTTAACTTTGCAGGAATGTTTATGGTTATTAATTATATCGACAAAAATATAAGGTTATGTTTCTTTCGCCCCTCTTACCGCGCCCCGTTGTTAACTGTGTTTGGCGTATCGTATACTACAAAGATCCTGAATCGTTCAGTGTAAGATATTTTTAAATCGGACATTGTATTCAAACGTTTGGACTTTATATATATAAGGTTTAAAAATAGAAGGACAGACAGATACCCTTATTTTCACATTTTCTCGCGCTAAATTTTATTTTTATTGTTAATGATAAAAAAATGTCCAATGTCAAATGAACATTTTTACTTTGATGCGAGAAGAGTACCAAAAATTGCAAATGTTCTCGATTCAGGCTATTTTAATTTTTCAATTATTATCGAGCTTTTGAATTTTATTTCAATGTCGCTGCTCAAAAAATCTTCATGCATTGAATTGCAAAGTTCGCATGTAGCTCTACTGCATTTAATTATTTCGTTTATAAATGTAGGGTTTCGCGGGGTAAGTATGACATACCTTATTTATTCTGCTATTGAACTCGTAAAAAAAATCTTTCTTTTTTTTTCTTTCCCTTCTTCTTATTCTTCTCTTTCCCTTCTTCTTATTCTTCCCTTTCGTTTCGTTCTTCTTCTTCTCCTACTTATTTTTCTTCTTGATCATCTTCTGATTCTTCTTCTTTTTCTGCGTTTTCTTTTTTTGATTTAGTAGTAGTGATATTTTAAATTTTATCAGATGATTAATATTTGTTACTGTACGTAAAGTTTTTTTGAATATGTAGGAACTATATATAAACTTGACCTATTTTTTGTATCTTTACCCCATCATACTCTATTTATTTTGCTTCAATATTGATTGTCATCGCTCAACCGACAAAATTGAAACACTCCATGAATGCAAAACAATAGTTATTTTGTCACTGATAATACTTTTAATAGAAAAATATCCAGCGGAGAAAAATATTTTTTTATATATTGTACACAGTGTGACCTTTTTTCTGTTTTGCATTCCTAATGAGTCTTTTTGCAACTCAATCGTGTATGGACAAGACACCTGTTTCAATTCTTGTAGAGCATTTTGTTACTTGTGGCTATGATTTGACTAAAATTTGGCATAACATAAAATAAAATACATTTATTTAATTTATTTATTTATACATGGCATTTGTTATACTCATGGAAAGAATAGTATACCTAAAACAAGTGTAAAATTTTAAGTACACTGAGAATTAGTTACCTTAGTAAATACTGAACGTTTTTGCCTATTTGGAACCCCAAGCAACATTTGTTATTAATTACAAGTTGTTACAGTAAAACATAACGTTGTTCTGTTATGTTTTACTGTAACAACTTTTAATTAATAACAAATATTGCCTGGGGTTCCAAATAGGCAAAAACATTTAGTATTTACTACGTTAACGAATCCTCAGTGTATGTGATTATTCTTGAATATAGATTTTATTTTTTTCCGTGTAATATTAAAATTTGAAGGAAAACGGAAAGAAGCTCAAACAACACTAGCTTGCCCTGTTTATGGAGCTTCTAAAATCTTAAAATTTCACTTACTATAAACCTGTAATATCAAAGATTCCAGAAAATAACTTGAGAAATCTTAGTATTTTAATACTATCTTTTAGTGTAGTGTTAAATTTAATTTCCCTATTAAATCTTTTATTATGGTATTAAATTAACCTTTTAAATTAGGGTCTAACCTACTTTCCCACTTTGCTTTATCTTGAAAATAATGACATGTTAAATCACTGAAAATTATTGCCTAACAAAATTCTGCATAAGATTTTTTTTTCGTTGGTAATAAAATTCTTTTAACTAGTAAGGATTATTTTCTTACCCCCGTATATAGGGTCAGTATTTAATTTTTTTTGTTCTTGGTCTGTTTTTGCTCTGGCTTTAATTTTTATGTCAAATAACCTCAAACAATTTAAGGGGCTTTCTGGTGCTGTCAGCGTTGAGAGAGAAGCTGCCTTCAAGTCAAGCTAACCTGGTTTTTACTTTCTCATAAAAAAAGTACTGTGATGGAAAAAAAATCTTTTTTTTTTGCTTAAATCATCTTAAGCAGGCCACTTACTAGGGAGCGTGTTGGGCAACATGCTCGTCAACAAAACACACCGAGCTCACACATCAGAAAACATGTTGGGCAACTTCAATTGACAAAAAGCAACCTTAACGAGTGAAAGTGCTGTCAAAGCAAGAAAAAGTGGAAATTGCAATAGGCTTGACAATAGCCACAGAAAAAAAAAAACAGAAAAAAAAAGAAACGTAAGGGTAAAAGAATGGCCTTTCGGTCTCGCCCTAGGAGCCTGCAGCGTAGCAGCAGGTTGACCAACCAACACACACATTTGGAAACTTGTTGACGACAACTCCATTGGCCAACATTTTGCCCAACATGCTCCCTAGTTAGTGGCCTGCTTTATTTTATCCTAAAACGTCGAGAAAACACAATAACTTAAGAACGCTTTGAGCTAGCGATTTGAAATTTGGTATGCAGATGTATTTTTATATTATCTTGGACAAGTTTGTATTTGAGCAAAATCTGTTGGGGGAAGGGGCTAAAATAGGGTTTAACTTTTTCTTTTGGTCGTATTTTTTTATTATTTACAATAAAAGAAAAATTTAAAAACCTCGTAAACCTCGTAAAATAAAATTACATAAAAAAAATTATTTTAATTATCATTTTATTCAGCACATTACACATTACATAATTTTTTCCATGACGCCCCACCACAAAATATGATAAATCGTATCTGGACATTTTTATGAGAGAGTATTTTCGTTCATTCGAGGCGGCTGTTTTTTTTTTCATTTTGACATAGCTTTGGATACAATCAATTTTTTTGCCATAAAATAACGTTTAGTTTTTTATACGGCAACAAATTCTCAGTGTGTAGGAGTATAAAAAATATCCTTTTGCTTTAAGACAATTGTTTTCTTTACTTTCAGCAGCCCACATCGTTTATGTTCTTCAAACACTGTTTCTTTGCCTTTGTTTACTTTCTAAATTATGTTTTAATAAACATGTTTAGATATTATTGCTCGCTTTGATACACAAAACAAAGATACGAATTATACTTAAATAATTGTTACTTTAAAATTATTTTAATGTATTTTAATGTATATTTTTATTACTGTTACTTTCCATTACAAAAATTCTGTTTTTTTTTTTGTGGAAATAAAAATATATCTATCTATCTACAGTCCAGTAAAATAACGAAATTGTTAAATTGCAATAAATGTACACGGGCTGATATTTTAAAGGGTAGTGGTAGTGGATAGTAACAGAACACTCCTGTTAGTTTTTCACCGGGTGATTTGCGTAAGGGATGTCCGCTGTCTTAAATTTTAGGGGTGAGTGCGGTTATCTCGCTAAATATGCATCTTACCATAAAAAAGTATATAACCAATTTTGTTACGGTTACAGTGGGAGGTGAAAGCCGAGTTTCGCCCTCTGTAACCGTACCAAAGTACCTATGAAAATTTATAGTGTATGAAACTTATAGAGAATTTCAAGAGCTACAAGTTTGCTTATAACCACTTTTATCGTCCGATGAATAATTTGGCCGAAAAATGGAAAAAAAAATAATTTTACCTCTAACATGGCTATTTTTAAATTAACTCGATTGTTATTAATTCGATTGTTATTAATATTTTATCAAAGATGTATAGTAAGCAACCCACCCCTAAAATTTAAGATAGCGGACACCCCTAAACTAACAGGAGTATTCTGTAACCATCCACTACTACCCTTTAAAATATCAGCATGTGTATATTTCGACACTCCCAAGCAACAAGAATGTAACTCAAGTTAGACCCATTTTGAATTATACTCATAGGTAAACGCCTTGAAAAAAGACACACATGGTGGTACTACTCAGGTTTCTCCACAGTCCACTTTAAGCAAAAGTTTACTTAAAATCACTAAAGTAAGAAATTCTAAACTTGAATATTATCAGAAACAAACAGTAAATAAACAATAAATACTTAAACAATTAAATAGAGAATTTTATAAGCTTTCAAATGATGTATCACATGACTTCCTTTTCCACTTCAATCATTTACCCACCCTTAAATAACAAAAAAAAATATTTTAGAAATTTAGCTGTCGTGAAAAATGACAATATATGAGTTACGGCTTTGTTGCTTGCGGGTATCGATTTATTCCAATTTACATTTATTATTTGACTGGGCTACTATCCACAAACATTAAAAGACCTAATATAAGTGGTTTAGTAATAAAATATATAAAGATGTTATAGTCCATTGACTTTATCACTTACAAGTGACGATTTTTAATTTCCTAAAGTCCTAAAGTACATTCTAATTAAGCCGTTTTCAAATCGCCAGTTTCTGGATACTATTTTTTTGGGTGTTAAAAGGCCTAAAAAAACACTGGAATTGGTTACTCCAAAAACAAATCTTTAACTTACCGAGTCATACACATCAAGTTATTACTTGACTTACTTAGACAAAAGTTAAAACTTTAATCGTGTAAAAATGCTTAGTTTGGATAATAAAATTTCTTGGAAGTATTTAAAAATCTGTATTTTTATATATAAGTATCACAAATACTTCATATTAGTTTTTTCTTGTATATGAAATTTGAATACGCAATTTATTTACTGAATATGACAGTAATACAGTAACTGTAATAGTAACTGTATTCAATCTAACAAATTGGCTTCAATGCATGTATTCGTAAGATTTAGACATATCTTAGTCTCCAAATAGTAACTAACTAACCAATTGTCAAGTATTTAATCCAATAGCATAACTATATGTTTGTTTGTTTAACCTCGTACTATTCTACTTAATTAAGCATCCTTTAAGTCCAGGACTTGTGCGGGCTAATAGTAAAGGGAACCACCGAATAAAACTGACTTTCAAATAAGTTTCTAGGGATGTGTCTCTGTTTTACACGTCGCCCGTCAAATTTTAATTATTAATTTACTAAAAAAAGCAATCGGTGAAGGTGAGAACTCACGCTAAACGACGTGTTAGGTAAAGGTCTATAACACCGCGGTTTTCACCATTTTAGACTGTTTTTTCAGGTTAGCAAAAAAATGAGCCCATAATTTGCCTTTTTTAGGTGGGTCTCAACCCCAGCACAGGCAACTTTTGTGGGTTTTTATAAGGCCCACAAAAAGTTGTCTGTGCTGGGGTTGAGACCCACCTATTCGTATGAATTTTGGGATGCTGAACACGAATCTGTCATATTAAAGGCACTTTATGGGCTTATTTTTTACTACACTGAAATTGCAGACTAATAATAAGAGATTTTTAGACAGTTTTTTTACTGTACGTAAAACATAATAATAGGTGGATCTCAACCCCAGCACCGAAAAGTTTTGTGGGTTTTTATAAGAATACACAGAAATTGGAGACTAATAATATAAGATTTTCTCCATTTCAGATAGTTTTTTTAGTGTAGCAAAAAATAAGACCAAAAGTTTTCTTTTTTAGGCAGATTTAGACATTCCAA
This sequence comes from Brachypterus glaber, assembly GCA_958510825.1. NCBI lineage: Eukaryota > Metazoa > Arthropoda > Insecta > Coleoptera > Kateretidae > Brachypterus > Brachypterus glaber. Next base: position 2,873,840 of record OY294050.1, read on the forward strand.
AATATATAAGAATAGGTGAGTCTCAAACCCAGCACAGACAACTCTTTTTTCCTTTTAAGGGCCTGTGTAATGAATCAGGCGACTTAACCAGTTTGTCTTGTTCCCCCCCCCCCTCCATGGCCCAATTACTTAAGTTATTTATTGCATTTAACTGTAATTAGAGCTGCTCGCTAAAATTTGGGCGAATAAAAGTTAAATTAAGTTGAATATAGCGCACTATGAATACCTAGCTAAAACAATTTAATTAAACTTAAATTAAATCATGAGTTTAATTTGTTCCGTGTAAACGACAATTCATGTAATGCCTTTCGTAGGTCAATTCATTCCAGGCATTAGGAAACGTCGAGATGTCAAATAGAGGGGGAAATGCGACCTTCCACGAGGATAGGTAATGAGATTTTACCGTCGTTTAAAATTTTGAAAATTAAAAAAATATACACGCTGTTTCCAGTATTTTAGCATTAAATAATGGGGATGATTCTACATCACAAAATATGAAAAACCAGCATAGGAACATAGGTCTAGAAACAAACCATAAAAAAGTTACGATCCTTTAAAATTTTACTAAAAATAAGGTTTTTAATTAATAACTCTGGTACCCTTTAAGTTAGCTCGACGAGGTTTTGTACATATACTACTATTAATAAGGGCAATTCGTTTATGTTAATTAATTATTTTGAATCTATCCAGAGGCGTGCCTAGACGGACAAAATGGGTAAGGCTTAACACATTTTTGCCCCAACCTTTTTTATGTGTTTTTTTTTATTTTTTGGAAAAATATAGATTCCTTGAGTAAAAATACATAAAAATGTCAAATAGTGTAGGAGCAACTCTTAAAAAAATGTAATTAAGAGAAAGTAATATTTTGTGCTACTGAAAATGACGTTTTAAATGAATATTACTCCTTTAACACTAAATTTAGGTGTTTTGGTGAAGAATAATTTATTGCCTAGTTTTAAATGAAGAATCGCTCTGCAGTATTAAATATTTAATGGTACTTTTTTTGTTCTCCGTTCAAGTCCATCTTCGAAGAGCCGTAGCTCCCCTAGGGCATATGTTACTTTGGTAGTGGTTCATGTTTTATAATGTAGAATTATTCCCTTTATTTAATGCCAAAAGACTGCAAGCACCGTGTGTATTCTTTCAAAAATTTAAAAAGCTATAATTACAAAGAAAAAGTTTTACTAATGTAAAAAAGGGATTTATCTAGTATTTTTATATTTTACTCTACGTGCAACGTGGTTCTTGTTTTGCGTTTTGGGCGGTTGGGTGAGACATGCTTTTTATACTGTTTATTCTTAATCATGTACATAAGAATTATCTTTAAAATAGGAACTACTTATTGCTAGAACAGTTTCGAACAATATTAAAATATAAAAACTGTGAAAACCTTCCCACACAGAAAACAATTTTTCAATATTGCAAAAACAAATTGCATTTAGGTGACACTGTGGCAACCTTTTCTAAATCACATTAGATCAAGTCCGTGATACCCCAAATCAGTAACGGAGGGTTAAATATAGAAACTTGATAGTTAATTGTTTTCGTGGGAACAGTGCCATAATGGATCTCTATCTTAACGTCCTTTTTGTATGGAATATCACAAAAGTAGAGACGTCAAATAGAGGGGCTTGGATTTATCCTGAAGGTTACTGGAAGTTCTGTCTTCTTTTTACAAGGAACATCTGAGGCAGGATGTATTTCGAAACCGTTAGACAATTGGTGGTGAATTGTTAGACATCAGTGTGAAAATGATTAGTCAATAATCCATACCATTATGACTAAATTATATTGAAACTGCCTTAAAATAGTTTGAGAAGCAGAGGCCGGACTTTAACTGTATCCGGTCAAAAAGAACAGTTAGTTCAAGATCAAAAGTGACCTAAAGGTCATATTTCTTATAAATATTACAGTAAAGGTAAAGCATCTTCGAAAAAATTTTTTTAGCCCTAGGGCCACAAAGTTCAACTTTTCGCCCGTAAAACATGAACAAAAAGTGTCTCTTTTACAATCAATCGAATAAAAAGTATATTTTTGCACGACCAAGACTAAAACCTAATTTTACGCTTTCATTTTCGGGACTAAACTTGCCGTTTTTCTCCCTAGGGAATAAAAATCACGGCAACCTTGATAATATTAAAATATTATTCTTACTATGTGCTTTGCTGGTTCAAAAATTAGGTTTGGTGGTGTTTTGTAATAAATTAGCGATTCAAACCAATTTATTTGATTTTAACAAAGAAAATCTTTAAAAATAACATTGTTATAACAATTTATACATTACTTAAAATTTATCATCTTCGTCCATTTTTTTGACGTTTGTGTCAACCATATTAAAAAACAATTGAAATCGCGATAGCCATGAAACTGACTTTTCGCAATTTACAGGCACCTTGATTAAATTACGAAAATAAAACAACCGATTTTAGACGCGTGGTTTTTAATTTTAATTTTATCTACCTACCTAAATTATGTTTGGTTCTGCAAAAAATAGTGTATATACCTCAGGACTAAACTTGGCTGTTTTAGTCCCTTGCATTTCTGTTTCCCTCGCTCGCTACGCTTGCTCAGGAAACACTAATGCAGCGGGACTAAAACAGCCAGTTTAGTCCCTTGGTATATAAATAACTATTATTATATCAAAAAACTACTAGCAATTAGTTCAAATTTTTAACTTAGCTGTAACAAGGCTTGTCAGAAAAAATACCTTCCTATTTTATATGAGTTATTATTGGAAAAGTATAATTAAACGAGTGAAAACCCCAATTAGTGGAAAAACAATACATACATATATATTCAATGTATCAAAAATAATAATAATAAACATATTAGTCTATAAATTTTAACATAAATATCGCAATTTAGCAACACATGTTTTTTATGATATAAATTTTATTTTATCGAAACTTTTTAAAAGTAGATGTCGTTAAAATATATACATAGTCAGCATTAATAAAATAAACTACACTGAAAAATATTTTGAATGCATGAATGTTATGTTTTTAGTTTATACCTTGTAAAAAAATATTTGAGAAAGTCCCGGGTCCTTGGTTACCATCTTATGAGAAATGTAAAAATATGATTTCATACCAAATTTCAGTTAGATTGATGATTTTGAAACCCCGCCCACTTGAGTTTTGTCATATTTTATAACCACTTCAGTCCCAGGTCTAGCCGAAACAAAAGTATTTATAACTTAGTTTTAATTTCGTCATATTTTATAACTTTATCAAACACATATTTTTCTTAAACAAATATTTAACAAAATAACAGTGGCGTAGAAATTTTGTAGATTTTAAGGTACTGAAATAATTTTAAAATATATTCAATATTTCCATGAAAGTTGGTATATAGGTGTTTTTGAGGTCGCTAAATTTGAATCTGATATTAAAAATTACTTTATCCCTAAGGGAGGGGGCTGGGAGAAATAGTTTTTTTACAATTTGTTCATAAAAATTGGCATATAGGGGTTTTTGAGGTCGATTCTGATAATAAAATAATTCTAACACCCTCCCCAGGAGCGGGGGGTAGTTAATTTTAATTTTTTCTCGTAAAAATTGGTATATAGGGGTTTTTAGGGCGATGAAACCAAATCTGATAATAAAAACTCGACTGTACATAGTTTTTTTTTTTTAATACATTTGTCGCCACATATGACGAACTTGGTATTGAAGAGGTTAACAGTAGACTAGGGGCATACCGGGGCATGCCGGCTTAATCTATGCATTACAGTCTGGGGAGCATGAATGCCTCATTTTCTTAAATTTTTGTGCCACTCCGGATAGCAGTTCACAAAAAGTCCTATCAGGGTCCCAATTTTGACATGGTCTTTCAAAGTTTTTTGCCGTTAACTCGGTGTGTACTTTAAAGAAAAGGATAAGTTAGGTATCGTTTGTTAGGTATTTGAATTAAGGAATTTAAAAATTTAACTATTTAACAAATTTGGGATAATGATTAAGGGAGCGCCTAGTTCTAAATTTTTGAATATTTTTTTACAGTGTATTCTAAAAAGTAACAATATTTTGTCAGGAACAAATTATTACAGTTCACAAAGTTTATCTTGACGACAGGATCATTTTCAGTGAAGCACTTTCCATGGCTATTAATCCCTAATGGGCACATAGCAAAAGGCAAATATTCATGTTAAAGTTTATGTAATATTTATTATATTAGTTACTAATATAATAGCAATAACTTTATTTGACGTTCCACACGAAAATGTACATATAGTAAAAAGACTACAAAAGTATAAAACTAGAGCAAGAAGATAGTATTAGTTAAAAGTAAAATATTGGTTTGGACTTTTTTTTTATATTTTTTACTATTTTGCGACTCTTATAAGCTCATAATCACACTCATTTTGCGTGTTCTTATAGGCCTTTTTGTTCTTTTGGGTTGGCAACAGACCTGGCCTATCGCTTGACGTTTTCCGTGCAAATGTCATGTCGCTTTAAAGTTGAATTTTCTACAAAATGTTGTGTTTAGGTTATTTTTACCATGTTAAAATTGTGGCTTGGTTAATTGCAGTAAAAAAGAGAAGAGATGACTATAAAATATATCAAAATATTATTTGTTCCTAGAATTTTAAACATGGTGTAAACTGTAATGCCAATCCAAAACAAAAATCCCTAAATCAGTCAACAATTTAAATGTAAGTTTTTTTTTAAATTTAAGAGCAAAATAGAAAAAATTGTATAAAGCACTCGTTTTAAGCACGTTTTTATCACACTAGTACTTTAGAAAACTCGCCGCAAGCGGCTCGTTTTCTAAACTTGTACTCAATAATTATCTAAATATAATGAAAACAATTTAAAAAAACAAACTAAATTTTTAAACGTCAGTTCAAAGTATTTGTTCAAATGTCATCAAGGCTACTTGATTTTTATGAAAGCTTCAAGAAATATAATTTCTGTTAATAATTTATTTTATTATTTGAATAAAAATAGTTAAATAGTGCTAGTAGTAAAAAAACTAATATATAAACTACGGTAGAGAGGACTTTTATAGCCTCGCACTCTTAAATCCCTTGCTGCTACGCAGGTCGGGATTTAATACGCTCGGCTATAAAAAATATCTTCTCTACCTTGGTATATAATTACTATTCAAGTTATTATTTTTCAAAGTTTTTATGTACCAGAACTTTATATTGAATGTGACATGAGCAAATACTTTGTGTATACTAGCATTCAATAAATTCTATTCTATTCTATTCTATTATATTCTATTCTATTATATTCTATAACTAAAGTAGTGGTGCCAAATATACAAAATCTTTTAGTAGTTGATACGGTAACAAATTGTCATTGTATTTAGACATTAATATGACAATTTTAGCCTAAAATATTTGGATTTATTTAAAAAATAAATTAATTAAAAAAAGTTTGTTTTTTTACTAGAAATTTATTTATTTTCTTTTTTTAGGAAGTCTAATAGTAAATTTATTTCGATAATTGTTTATTGCTTTCACATTTTACATTTTATTTTATGCAAATAAAAAACTAATTACCGCGAAAAAACATTCAATTTACGTGAAAAACCTGAATTTTATAGGACCAAAAACAATCCCATCTACAGATCTAAAGCTTAAAATAAATTTAAAAGCTTTTACAAGGTATTTTGTTCAACATTTTATAAAGTGAAAAATAAAAATGTTTTTTTTTTCAAAACCAACGCTTTCCTCCTATTAAGGGGTTTAAGGGGTTAATCTTTTTCTTTCGTTTCCTTCTTTTTTATTCTGTTTATTTTTCTTCTTTTTTATTCTGTTTATTCTTCTGCTATTTCTCAGCTAAAAAATCAAAATACTACGAAAAATCATCTCATACTATCCATACTCCACATCGATAATATCATTACCCCACGCTCTTAAAAATGTATACAGACATATAATCATATTCGGCATAAGTATGTATTAAAAAAACTCACCAAAAATTAGATATAATTTAAAATTCCTGTTGTCCGACCCTGTTATTGTAATGAAAGTATTAACTCTGTTAATAATACAGAGATAAGTAAAAAAAGGATGGATTATTTTGTCAGTGTGTAATTGTGTGTGGTTGCAATCTTTAAATTATTACTAGTCAAAATGTATTTACCGATTGTTAATTTTTCTAAATACTGTAACATACTTTAAACTAGATCAGTAATACAACTTAACAACTCAAAGTATACCATACTATAAGTGTGATATGCTTTACCAAATGTTACAGTAATGTTTACTTTAACATGCTAGTATTAATAAAGACATGTTGCGTGGGGATCCAAAATACCAGCACGTTGTGATGTGGTTGTATGACAACATATTGTATACAATACACACATTGTAGTATTTGATATCACAAGTAAAGTATTGAATACCAATGGTGGCGATATAAATAACAAATATGTATTTACAAATGAAATTTCGTATTAAAATTACAAAGAAATTGAATATTCCGTATCAAGAATGAGCACATGTGGTGCCATCTCTTGTCTACAAAAGTAAGGAAACTTATTTAAAAAATATATATTTTACCATGAAATATTTAATAGTAACTATAATTATACGTCATCCTGGGACACTAACAAAGGGTACTAACGAAGGGTTAAAGTAAAATAATTGTCTCTACAAATTGAGTATTTGAGATGTAATAAGTCAAGCAGTAGAGCATTTAATTCTCAGTTAAACGAAATAAGAATAAGAGAATATTACTTAACTTGTAATGTAATCTTCTGGAGAAAAGTTAGCTGCTGTTCGAGATTTTAGATTTTAAATTAAAATTTTCCACGTTTTAGATTCTTAAATGTCTTGTCCGACTAAAAATATAATCTTGGAATAAAAGGATTAAAATTTTAAGGATATAAAAGCTTTAGTTTGCTTTCCTGTAACTTAATTAAACTTAAAAAACATCGGAGACGTTTACAAAATCTTATTTTCAACTTTTTATTAAGCTTTGTCTTAATGTATTAGTACTCCATGTCATATTAGTCCAGTCAAATAACGACAAATTCTTATCTTAAATTGCAATAAATATACAAGGGCCTATATTTTAAAGGGTAGTCGTTTATATTACAATACAATACAATATAAGTGGGGTTGTGAGGCTTCCAAAGAAGCCTAAGAGTTTTTTGGGGGCTACTTGGGATATATCTGCAGATCTTGGGTATACCTGTTCTAGATATTGTAGACTTTTGCGAGTAATGGCTTCGCAGAAGCACATAATGTGTTCCGTCGTTTCTGGTGCTTCTGAGCATAGACGGCAAGTTTCGGTTTCAGATTTTCCCATTTTTTTAAGATGAGAGCCCTGTATAGGTCTTTAGATCCATCTTGCTGAAATCGAGTTACTTTCTTGTTCGTTCAGGTTCATATTTTATAAATATTTTGGCCTGTCTTAAGTTTTGTCTTTCCAATATCGATTGATTTTGGTTTCCCATTCCTTAATTGCCTCTACCTGATGACTTTTGTTAAAGCCACAGAAAGGTTCAGGGCCAATAAATTGAGTGCATGCTCCCTCTCTCGCTAGAGAGTCCGCAGCCTCATTGCCTTCAGAACACTCCTGTTAGTTTTTCACCGAGTGATCTGCATAAGGGGTGTCCGCTATCTTGAATTTTAAGGGTGAGTGCGGTTATCTCGCTAAACATGTACCATAAGATAAAAATGCATAACCAATTTTGTTAAGGAGGAAATTTTCAACAATTTTTGTTTACATAATTTTTTTAATATATTAATAACAATCGAGTTATAAATATTCAAAAATGGCCATGTTGGGAGGGAGTTGCGCCCTCTGTTAGCTTGTTATAGACGATTCATCATACCCAATTCGTCATCTTAGGGCGCCTTTTCCTATTTAATCACGTGACACGCTTGGTTTTTTTGTGTAAACAAAGCATTTGTGTGATAACATGTAAGATAGGGTCAAATTTTTAGCAATTACGTCTTCACAAAATAGTACCTAAGCACATAAATGGGTGATTGTTTCACGGCAATTTGTTGTGTATGATCCGTAATATCAAATTATCATTGTAAAATGGATGATAATATCATAATATAAAAAATACGATGGTATTTTCTATTTTCTGGTGACGTTAGTCCGAATAGCTGTCAATTAGACTCTAACAACGCTTTCATTTGTTTTAGCGTTTTATGACCTGTTAAGTTTTTCTGAATAGAACTAAAGTGGTCAGATTTTCTAAAAAAAGGCAAAAAAAGGAATCACCAATTGGTTTAATTATTCTCTTGTAAATATAAAAGGGATTAAATTAAAAAAAAAAGATAAATAGCACTCTGTCAATCATAGTCTGCGGAAAATGAATCCATGACAAAGTAGAAGCTTCTATTATTGTTAAACAAGCCGTAAAAAATATATTGCTTTGCATTTCAGTGTATACTCTTAGCAATTAAGAGTATGCCACACAAAATCGCTGTATCTACGTAATTAAGGTTTCTACAATAAAAATAAATATAAATGTTGTAGGAAATTTTAAATTACTTTTTAACTATCTTCGATCTTTTGTTCTATAATAAGCGAGTTATCGCAAACTGGATTAGTTTTTACCTTTACCCAACATCAACGTTAACCATATTTGACGTGACGTAAGCTATAAAGATCTTGAATCATTTGGACATATATATCGTATAATATACGATATATTATATTTAATATCCTCTCTTTCACATTTTCTGACGTTTCATGATATTCTAAATTCGGTAGCTAATTGAACACTGAAAGAATAGATTCTTCAAACCAAATGAATAAGGCATTTACTCAAACAAATCGTACTTTTGATGTATGCTAAATAAATGTCAAACTTTAAGTATTAGAACCATTTTTTTTAAACGGTTTCTAATTTTCTTTTGAACCAAAGTAATACGAGTTTATGTAAAGTACCGGCCCAAGTTGGAAAAATAATACCACAGGTATATGAAAAATAAAAAATTTTTGGTCCAGCAGACAAGACAAACTTTTCTATATATTTTTGTGGTCGCTGAATCTGAATCCAGGGTGGGGTTGACTCGGTCAGATCGCATTTCGTTCCTAATATCCAAAATTTGATAAATTGTTACAACTGCTTGGATGGAAGAGAATTTAGCGCTAGCATCAGATACTAAGTAGGTTGTTTTAAACCGTACATATGCTCCTAGACGAAAAAAAAAGAACGATCGGTATGTATCATTAACAGATCGTTTCTTTGGGCAAAATACGAAGATTTTTACTAAAATGAATTTTATTTACAATAAAAGCAAAAATGGAAAAGAAATCGACTATTTTGCCTCAGTGACATTCTTTCGGCTCGAAGGACCATGTTTAAGCAGTTGAAGATAGCCTGGGGCTAAAACTTCAACTGCAGCTCACTTAAACCCCAGCTTCAAAGGTTAATAGTAAGGCTTAACTTGAAAGTGTGTAAAAGGTGTTAAAAGAAAGAATAATCCTAGTTCAATGATATTTTATTTAACTAGAATTTGGTTTATATAAAATTTTAAACTTGAGGGGTCTTTCTACCTTTAAAAATATTTTGTTTTAAACATTTTTTTGATATAGAAAGAAAAAAGATATAGTGAAATTTTTTGTAGTCGCTACCTCCCTATCTATCCTTGTAATTTTTTGGCCAAAAAAATGTCCTCTATATAGGGCTATAGCGACTTCAATACTGAATAATATCCTGTTTTTTTTAAGTCCATCCAAACAGCCGGAATCATGGCGACAACCGTTTTTTTATGTCTTTTTTTCAAAAAAATTTATGGCAAAAAATGACACTTAAAAAATTTAAAATCTAAAAATATTTTTTTTTCTTTCTTTCTAAGTATAAATAAACATACCTACAAAATTTTACAATTATATATTTTTTCTATCAAAAAAAACAAAATTCAAATTTGAACTGTGTACTTAGTAGGAGAGAAATAGGAGAAATAGGAGAGAAATTTTATGTTTACTTTAATATCAAAAATTAATTAATAAATATCTTTCATAGAAACAAAAATATTGAAGACACGCTCTTGTTGAACAGACTGTAAATCTTCTTTTCTGTTCAAATATGTATATTTTAAATAATTCCCTGTTTAGGTTTTCTGAAAAGTTTGTATTATTTTTCTAGCAGCGAAGAACGAAGAGCAAAATAATAATTTGATTGAAAAATACGAATTGGATTCGTCAATTTTATATTTGGAAAATAGTCAGCCATATATTACAAGTATCATCGAGGAAAAATAGATACCAATAAAACTTTCTGAATAGAAGGTATTTTTCTTGGCAAATGGTTTTCATTGCATCGAAAATGCAATCAAATATTGGTTTTTCCTTCCTTCATCACTTTTCGTAAGCTACGTTATCAAATGTGCCCTTGTATTTTTGAATTTATATCTGCGATATTTTTTCGTTTGTTTTGCATAATATGACAAATATATGTAGAAAAACCATGAATCACATTGTGTGTAGAAGTGATACATGCTTACTCTCAGAATTGATTTCTGAATCAAAATATGCAAAAATATACTGGGTTTTCCATTTAAAAATCGAAAGTTCAATTCATTTCCGGCGAAACTGGAAGTGCCAAAAAAGTCCAAACCATTTCAAAAAATCTTAAATTATGCATAATACAGCTTCTGAAAAAGTAAAAAGGTTAAGGGGGTGAACTACCACCCTGAAACACCCGGTATATACATCTTAAAATCAACCAAGGGTATGTATATCATGATCGTAATATGACATACTATGTCTTCCCCACTTTGTCGTTAGAATAAAATTGTACGTGTACTACATATTAATTAGAAATGATCACTCAACATAATATGTTATTTATTATGAACCTGGCCATGAACCAACAAGTCTTTTTTGTCTTTGACAGCAGTATTATTAGTAGTTTCTAAGTAACAAGTAACAAGTCTTGTAAAAAAAAATTCAAGCATAAAGTACTTATTGTATTAAAAATGTTGTTCAAAGTTTGAATAACGCATTGTTACGCACAGAAAGTTTGGTCTAAAATATGAGAATAACATTAATTAGATAATCTTGAGACTTAATAAATGCTTCGCATTCTACTGTATATGGAGATAAAATATTCACGGTGGGCCTGAACAAACTTTTATTTCAACTTGTTGCCAACTAGTTTTTTTTTAACTTTATGTTTCTGATGAATAACTTAGTTTAAAACCTCAGACCAAAGAAGAGATAGACTAGTATTTTGAGAGAAAAATACAGGTTCAACATGAATAATGACTTGTCTCTATTTAATACAAAAATAATATACTATACTCATGAAAATTTTATATGGCGCATCAGCTATGTTAGATGTAAAGGAACTCTGCGTAGTATAGGTATTACTAGTCTATCTATCCTTTTTTAAAACCAAAAATAAATAACCTGTAACAGGTAGCAAAATGGAGACATTTATAAAATAAAATATGAAATTTAATTCAATTCAAATTTAACTGAAATTTTATTTTACTTACCTATGATCATACCCCGGATATTTGGTATTGATTACGAGGGTCGCGCAAATGTTACATATAAAAAAAAGTTTTTAAAGATTAATGGCATACTTCCTTAACCATCCCGTGATAGTTATTATTCATGGCGTAACTTGACGACTATGTTAAACAGATGTATCAATATTATGACACTGGGAATTATCTATACTTTTAGTATTACAAAAGATTTATAACTATATAAATATCAAAGGTAAAACAACAAAAAACTATATTATGTATATTTTCCAAAATATTTACATGTAAGTGTTCTAAAACTAAATGTACCCATATTTTTAAACATAATTAATTAATATTGTTGTTGAAAATAAAAATATATCATCAAGATTTTCTCCATGTTTTCGGCTATTAAGCTTCGTCTTCTTTTACCAAAAGTATATTTATTATCTGAAAATGAACGCTCTATGTCTACCGAAGTACATAATTAGAGCATAATTAAAGAATGTATGATTTCTTAATGCATTTATTAGTATTTAGATTTCGTTTAGAAAACTCAACTTCTTTGCCATTAAACTGTCTACTACTGAACATTGTGGAAAATTCAGGATAACATAACATACGCAATCTTTAAACCAAAAACATTTTTGGTTTCATCTATGCTAAAAATATTTTTGTCTTGTATTTTGGATTTTATATCCTCGAAAGCCTTTGGTAAATAGTTTGTTCTCTTTGTGGGCTTGCTTGGCAACTTTACAACTTCCAATTTTCTATAATTTTCAATTTTCATTGACGGAATGTTACAACTGGCTTACTAAATCAAAATAAAACATTTTTGTATACCATTATTTTGATGATAAGTGCTTTGAAACATTGTATTTCTAAGACAAACCTATATCTTTTTCGCACGTTCAACAATAAAGTACCTCAAGATTAAATTGCAGCTCGGGAAAAACTTATTTATAATAAATTACAAATTTGTGTCATTATACTCAGTAAGTGTCACCCATGTCAGAATGTTCATAAAAAATTTAACTTCCGCGCGCCCCTCGTAATCAATACCAAATATCCGGGTAATACCTATGATTGAAATTTCACTAATGTCAAAATTTGACATTTAATTAAAAATGTAAAAATATATCAAAATATATCTCGGAAAATAATTGTCCTACGATAAAAACATATGTTTTTGTAGGGAATTAAACATTATTGTGTTTCTGTAAATTTTTTCTGCTATAAATAATAAGTGGGATAAAAATTATAGTTTTTGTCCATTTTGTCCCCTTGCTTTAGGCCAATGTAAACCATATTTGATGTGACACAAAAACAAAGGTCCTGAATCCTCTGGTAAAAGACTTTTTTAAATCGGACATTTAGTTAAGCTATAAGGATTACAGACAGATAGACTGATAGACAGACATTTTTTTAACACACACTTTTTTCAAATTTTCCCGACGCGTCGTTTCATGACTAAACTCGATATTAAAAAAAAAATGAATTTTTTGTGTTTCCACCCGTAAAAATTCGTTCTGTTTATAACTAATTTGATTGTATAATTGCAATGGCGATTTCTCCCGTTAGATTAGACAGGGACAAAAGTTCTACCCAAAAAGGATAGAAGACATACATACACTCCCACTTCCACCCAACCAAACAAATTCTGTATTTGTTCTTTGTTGAACAAATACAATATTTACTTGGCCGGGCGAAAAGTGTAACTATATTATTTTAATTAAAGAAATTACTGGCGCCATCTAAATTTTAGTAGAATTATCTTATTCTACAGATTCACATTAGCTATGTTCGTTCGTGCCGCTCAGTGCTACACTTTCCGGCCAAACAAATAAATACTGTTGTATGAAAAACAAATACAGTATTTATTTGGTTGGCTGGAAAGTGTAGCACAAATGAGATAGAGATAGGGTAGATGTCTTTTGTTTCATAATTCTAGTTGTAGAGATCTCCATTAATTGTAATAAATGTTACAGTGGTCAAACTGACGAAAACATTAAATCAAGATAGATTAATCTTATTTTTATATAAAAATCTTTGGATTTTTATATCAGAACACTCTTTCTTAGAAAGTGTATAATAAAATAAATGTTGAGACGTTTTTCTTTTTGACGTAAAACTGGTTTTAAATTAATGATATATAATATTTTCTGGACAAACAATCTCCCCTGTGAATAAAATTGCAAGATTTTAAATTTTTATTTCTTATTGCCTCCATTGATAGAAATATTTCAAATTAAATTACCCCTTTTACATGGGTGGAATATCTTAAAATGGTTTTATTTTCGAAAGTTAGTATCCTACGACAAATATATATTTCTGAAAAATGACTGTTATATTTTTCTTTCCAAAAATAATAGTTCCATTCCATTTACACCTTGCCCCGAAATAATTTTATTTGTTTGTAGTTATCTCGCTTATTATTAATCATGGGACAATTACACAGTTAAAAAGCATGTTAAATTTCCTACAAAAATACTTATAATAATTTTTGCCGTAGGACTATTAGTTTTTGACCTATATTAATTTAAATACGTTATTACCCGTCCAGAAAAGGTTTTAGATAGTATTATTTTAAAATTCTGGTCTAATAAACTCTTTACAATAAAGAAACGGAGAGTGTAATAAAATGAGTGTTCTCCCTTCCAGGGAATCTCTGGAATAATGATATATAATCTTTTGTGGACAAACAGCGTCCCATGAGAATAGAAACCAGTAAAAAGATTAAACTTTTATGTGACTGAATTTATGAATTTAATGGCCGACGTGTTTTCACCATTATTTTATTCGTCCGGAATTATCTGTTCTGAATGCAAATCGCAAAAAGAACAGGCATTAAAATAAAACTTTTTGATCGCTACCAATCAAACTACTTATCAAATACAACATTCTAGGAACATGCTATTTGTACATCCGATGTATACGAAGCTAATGGCGATTTCTCCCCTTAGGTTAGACAGAGACAAAAGTTCTACCCAAAAAGGATAGAAGATATACATACACTCCCACTTCCACCCAACCAAACAAATTCTGTATTTGTTCTTTGTTGAACAAATACAATATTTACTTGGCCGGGCGAAAAGTGTAACTATATTATTTTTATTAAAGAAATTACTGGCGCCATCTAAATTTTAGTAGAATTATCCTATTCTACAGATTCACATTAGCTATATTCGTTCGTGCCGCTCAGTGCTACACTTTCCAGCCAACCAAATAAATACTGTATTTGTTGTATGAAAAACAAATACGGTATTTATTTGGTTGGCTGGAAAGTGTAGCACAAATGAGATAAAGATAGGGTAGACGTCTTTTGTTTCATAATTCTAGTTGTAGAGAGGTCCATTAGGCTAAGGCTACACCTATTGGTCAAAAATACCCAACACCCAACAAATAATCAACACCTTCTGATTTCATTGGTTTAAATTTAACACTTTAATAAAACATTATTTCCAAAAATTTCTATTATAAAGACCAAACCTTGGTAAGCAAATGCATGAGGGTTGGTAAAATGTTTATACACACATTATCGATGCAGCTAACACTTAGGTTAACAATGTTTCTAATACGTTTATTTTACACGAAACACTACATGTATAAACAATTTATTAACCGTATGATACCGAATTCGTCACAAAAATCTACAGTTTTCACTGATTTTTCGTTAAAAATCCTGATCAATATTTCAAAACTTGAAATTTTATATAAAATTTTTATTAAAAAGCCTAAAATTTGCAGGAAATATGAGAAAATGTTTATATTTTTAAGGGTCCATCTTTCTTGAAACTGTTAATACACCACGCCGTATATCAATATACTCCAAATCTTAGCAATATATTTAATACAATAATTTCAGCCGTTTCACCCTTCTTATCAAGCCTAGAATATTGCATATTGTCATCCCGAAACTGTAATCGCAGATCTGCATCTAACACTAATTAAATTGAAGGTATATTAACCTAAAACCTTATTATGTCATATTAAATACCAGATTTAAGCTTATAAACTGTATAAATTATAAACAGAGAAAAATAATTCTATTATTAGGAACCCATGTCCCAAATATTGCCAAAGTACTAGTAATAATAGTAAAGAAGAAACTTACTAAAAATTAACAAACTAGTAAGAAAATATTGTGACACAATAACAATTTCAGCTATTTTTAGGTACAATTTGTGCAATTTAATTACAATTTGTCATTTTTAGTAAGCCCGTCGCATTTTATATAAAATTTTTATTAAAAAGCCTAAAATTTGAAGGAATCAAAGCCATTTTTAAAATTAATATGGTCCGTATGATACCGAATTATTGAAACAAATCTTATAGTATAGATTTTTTTTATGTACCTTTAAATTCCTTACATCATATCATATCTATCAAAATTGTCAAAAGTGGATTTTTTATAGCCCATACATGCGCGTATTTAAGTGGAGTCTTTTAATGCATCGATTGGAAAAATCGGCACAGTAGTTTAGGCTCAAGACATGAACAACTGTTTCAGTTCTTTCGAAGTTCTTGGGCAGTAAATGGTAATTTTTATTGATATTATTTACTAGGTAAAAAAATAGTTATTTTTATGTTGTTGGTGACCCTTTTACACAAAAAAGCAATAACTTTTTAAGATAAAATTATTCATCCGTGTTTAACTCTCTGACATCGACAATATTGTCGATATATGCACCATACATTAATATTGAATATGGACGTTCCAGTTGAGAGCAGATAGTCCCTTTTAATGAAACACAAAAGCTTTGTTGTTTTTGGTTTCGAATTGTTATTAATTTTTCCATGCAAACGACATAACAAAATAATTAATTGTTATTTTGGGATCGCTACAATTACAATTTTTATTAAAATTGCGAGAAATTTAAAGTTCTGTGAAACGTAATTCTTTCCCTTAACAAATATTGTAATTAAAAAAACATAAAACATTCATATTAGGTAAATTTTATTATGTAAATTTGACTTAATTTTCTTTTTCTTTTTTTTTTCAGTTTGGTGCCATGCTCAAAAGGTAGGTTATTTTGTTCTTTATTAATTAAATTAGTTTGGATTTTTAACTGACTTCCAAAAAGGAGGAGGTTATCAATTTGACGTAAGACTTTTTTTTTATGTTTGTTCCCGCATAACTTTGGAATGGATGAACGGAATTTGATTAAACTTTTTACAACTTAAAGAGGGCATTCATGAGGTGGTCCCGTTTTAATTTGACGCTCGGATAATGCCGGGTAAGCCGGATAATTAAGATAAATCTAATCATTTTAAAGCAATTTCACTTAAAAACGGCCTAATTTGGTTCTACTACCAGCCAAATTTTTAGAGAAATATCCGATAACTCGGATAAGCCAGATAACTTGATTAAGTGGTCACTTAAATATTACGGGACACTGAAAATCTTTTAAATGCCGCTAAACTAGATTTTCTGGACCTGTAATATTAAAATACCAAGAGAAAATGATAAATGTTGTGATTTTACAAAAAGGCGTTGTTCGATTATTACTTAACGCTTAAAGTTTAAGAAGATTTTAGCATTTCATTTAAAATAAGGTTGGTTGGACTCTTGGGCGCTTAAATAAAAATATTACTTTTATTTTTTGGAAATTTATCTTTAAGATAATGACGTCACAATGCACTAACAGTGCATTGTGACGTCAGCAGCTTGCCGAGATGGAAGGACAACTATAATTTAGTCTAGATGACGTTACAAATATACAAGTTCCGTGTCTCTAAAAAGTAAAAAATAAAAAATACTTAAGTCGGTGCCAATTTCACAGCAAACAATAATAAAAAAAAAATAATTGTTAGTAATTAATTTAGGGAATGGTGAAATTGACTCCGACTTAAGTATTTTTTATTTTTTACTTTTTAGAGACATAGAAGTGGGTTAATTTTTTTTTGCGAAAAATTTTATTACAAATTTTATTTGAATAAATCGGAATAATATTGGTATCATTTAATTTTAATCAAGTATTAATAATTAATAATCAATATAATTTAATGAGTTTTATTTTAACATTTATATTAATGGATTATAGAATTTTACTAATTATTTCTTTTATTACTATTAATTTGATTCAATCGGAAATTTGAATATGAGTTAATTATTAATTCGAATGTACAGAATTATTCGATATAATAATAATAATAATAATAAATATAATAATAATAATAGTAATAATAATAATATTTCTTTATAGGGCAGCGACGAAAGCCGTCAATGAACTTGGTCTTGAATTCGACATTAGTAGGGAGCGCCAAAACTCAATTACTGAGTTGGATTGCTCTCGACTAAGGGCCCAGGTCAAATCTGCAGAAGCCAGGCGACTTCTGCAGATACACGTAGATAAGCCAATGCATGGTCTTTATTTTAAGCCTGTAAGCGACCGTGGCTTATCTCAACGGTTGACCTTCGCATTTCTAAGATCTAATGGGCTAAAGTCAGAGGCCGAGGGATTCATTATGGCGTACCAGTCGCGTTATGGGTATAGTACAGTGCCTGATATATCTTGTAGGGCATGTAGAAGATCGCAGGAAACGCTTATACACTTGCTTTCAGCGTGATCCACATATGCGGTTTCTTCCTATATCCGAAGGCATAACGCGGCTCTACTTGAGCTTTAATACCACCTTAGGCACTTATACGGCATAGACGAACAGCCAGTTCTGCCCTACGTTCCAGAAGAAATTGAGTCCGTTGTGGAGAATGAGAGGTGCCGTATTTATTGGAACTACTCATTTCCCACTGCCACGCAAATCAATGCTAATAAGCCTGACATTGTCCTCCTTGATAAACAACTTAAAACTATGTTTTTAGTTGAGTTTTCAGCAGCTGCTGTAACAAACATAGTGCGTAAAGAGGAGGAAAAACGGACCAAGTATCATGATCTTCTTTAAGAACTCAAAAGGCTCTCTCCAGAGTATTCTATCAAATTGGTGGTTCTCATTATTGGTTCTCTTGGTGGCATGAGGCAGACGTTTCTCTCTGCATTAAAGATAATTCCGGCGTGTTCCAAAGGAGCAGAGTATCTAGCTGCAAATATGCAGAAGGCCGTCATTCTGAGGTCATTGAATCTGCTCAGGACACATAATAATGACCCAGTAACCACTTACCTCACGGTGTGGGGAGTGATTACTGGTTTGAATTGCCTTCCCGTGGTCGAAAGCACGGAAATACAGGCCTGACTGATATATGCTTAGCATAAAATAATAATAATAATAATAATAATAATAATAATAATAATAATAATAATAATACAGAAACCATTATTGAAAAATTAAAGTTATTATAAAAGGTTTTTTTAGTTATTATATTTAACTTTGTAGATTTCTGTCAGCATAAAATGTTTGAAATTAGTAAAAATAGGTATTCTAATAGTGAAAAGACCAGGTATTTCATTAATTTTAATGACATTTTAAGTTAAGCAAGTGTTTTACTAATTGTGTTTGTCTTTAAAATAAACGCAGGTTAATAAAATTAAGCACCTAAGTAATTTTAACACTTTTCTGTAAATCAATTTTACTTTCTTAGGTAAACTTAAAATAAAGGTATCTAATTTATAAGTTCAACGTAAAATAAAGCCTAGATTTAATTGTTAACTTTCCTGGATATATCAACAGCAATTACTGTGGCAATTTTTTGTATTTTATACGATATGGTTATAAAAATTATTTTTTTCATTTTTTTTAATTTTTAAATAAAGTGGAGCATACCCTAATTTAATTTTTTTTTTTAAATAAAATTCGGCACTGAATGTTGTTATGGTATTTTTCACGACATGTCGTGACATGAGGGGTGTTTAAAACTTTCAAGATGCCCTAATAATGAGTCTCCATAAGTGTGTTTTAAGACTGCAAATATGAAACACTGTATGGCTTTAAACCTGCGGACAAGGTTAAAAACAATGTTTTTTTGTGACTCGACATTGTAAATTCAACAAAACACATATTTTTAAATAAAGCAATTAATTTTATTTAATAATGTTATCAAATCAGTAGTTAAAAAAGATTTTAATTTAATTTTAGCACATATCTACAAATTATAATGCAAAAATTAAAGGTTATGTCAGATTGTTGTGAAATATATCAGGTTTAAATATATAACAATAGATGGAGCAGTTTTAATTTTTTGAACTAAATTGATAAGCGAAAAGTGTGTGTATTTGCTTACATTCTAAAGCAGTCGTAGAAAAAGTATTTATAACATAAATGTAATATTATATTAGGCACCTAGAACGGGAACCTAGTTTTTAATGCTCGAGAGCGCAGTATTTTTTTTTTCAGTTAAATGGTCAGATCAATTAGATATACAAATGAACCGATTGGATTTGTATATTATCCAATTGACTCTATTTAATCGATGTTTTATGGTCAAAATACGATTTTTCCAGATTTTCCCTTTTTTTAATGGGTTTAATTGTAAAGTTGATTATCCTTTTGGCTTGAGGCTAATTGATTTATTTAAAAAAAAATGCTTTTGTATAGGTGAATTGGGGCAAACATAATACGGTGAATACGTGTCTTTGTTTGTGGCATTATTCTAGACCTTTTTCTTTTTCGTCTTCTTCTTTCTTTTCGTCTTCTTCTTCTTCTTCCTCTTTTTTGTCTCTTCCTTTTCTTAATCGTCTTTATTTTATTCTTTTTCTTTTTTCTCCTTTTTCTTATTCTTTTTTTTATTCAGTTTAACACGTTGACAGTCCCCAAATATCCAACCGATTTTCATTTTTTTTATCCTAACCTCACCAACGAGTCCAATGAGTCAAATATGATTCTACTATAAAAAATATAAACACTGTATACTTTAGCTAGACGTCCTCTTTAAAGAAATTACAGCGTTCAAAAATAAAACTAATGTTAATGACAATGAATCATATATGCTTCATGAACGTGTGGGGTAAACGTATCATGAATCACATATAATTCATGGCACTTTCAACGTGTTAAAACGAGCCGTTAGCCCCGCTTTTTCCACCCTACTCGAAAACATAAGAAAATGTTTTTTTTTTAAGGGTCCATCTTTCTTGAAATTGTTAATACACCACCCCGTATCCCAAGATACTCCAAATCTTAGCAATATATTTAATACAATAATTTCACCCGTTTCACCCTTCCTATCAAGCCTGGAATATTGCATATTGTCATCCCGAAACTGTAATCGCAGATCTGCATCTAACACTAATTAAATTAAGGGTATATTCCTTATATATTAACCTAAAACCTTATTATGCCATATTAAATGCCAGATTCAAGCTTATAAACTGTATAAATTATACACAGAGAAAAATAATTCTATTATTAGAAACCCATACCCAAATATTGCCACTAATTCCACGCGAGCGAAAAGTTTGTCATACGAGCCGGCAGACGAGTATGACGGTCCCGCGAGCGCGGAGTGACTATTCCATACGTGTTGTAGACTATACTTTTTCTTCGACTGCAAATATGTAACACTGTATGGCTTTAAACTGCGGACAAGGTTAAAAACAATGTTTTTTGACTCGAAATTGTAAAT
This sequence comes from Brachypterus glaber, assembly GCA_958510825.1. Taxonomy (NCBI): domain Eukaryota; kingdom Metazoa; phylum Arthropoda; class Insecta; order Coleoptera; family Kateretidae; genus Brachypterus; species Brachypterus glaber. Next base: position 2,894,752 of record OY294050.1, read on the forward strand.
GCAACAAAACACATATTTTTAAATAAAGCAATTAATGTTATTTAATAATTTTATTAAATCAGTACTTAAAAAATATTTTTATTTAATTTTAGCACATATTTACAAATTATAATGCAAAAATTAAAGGTTATGTCAGATTGTTGTGACATATATCAGGTTTAAATATTTAACAATAGATCAGTTTTAATTTTTTGAACTAAATTAATAAAAAACTGGTCAAATATTAAGAAAAACTAATAAACTTTATGTAATTTTAACGCAAAACTTTATATTGCATTAAATTATTCAATATTTCATGGTAAAATATTTATATATTTTTGCTAATTTTGCTGCAGTTTTCTTTACTTTTGTAAACAAGAGATGGCACTACATGTGCTCATTCTAACACTTGATACGGAATATTCATACCGTATCTAGAGCTAGAATGGATTCATTCTGTGTTTGAAAAGTGTGTGTATTTGCTTACATTCTAAAGCAGTCATAGAAAAAATTAGTTTTTTTACGGGGCAGAGAATGTTGCAGTTTCGGTTGTATTTTTTGTTAATTTGAAGTAATGTTTGATGGATTTTTTCAGATTAATATAATTTTGATTTTTATTGTCAATGGAGCTCTCTACAACTAGAATTATGAAACAAAAGATGTCTACCCTATCTCTATCTCATTTGTGCTACACTTTCCAGCCAACCAAATAAATACTGTATTTGTTTTTCTTACAACAAATACAGTATTTATTTGGTTGGCCGGAAAGTGTAGCACTGAGCGGCACGAACGAACATAGCTAATGTGAATCTGTAGAATAAGATAATTCTTAGATGGCGCCAGTAATTTCTTTAATTAAAATAATATAGTTACACTTTTCGCCCGGCCAAGTAAATATTGTATTTGTTCAACAAAGAACAAATACAGAATTTGTTTGGTTGGGTGGAAGTGGGAGTGTTTGGGTAGAACTTTTGTCCCTGTCTAATCTAAAGGGAGAAATCGCCATTGAAAATAGTGCGTAAAATATAAATATTTCCAGACGACAAAGAGATTTAATATTTAGTTGCCGAATTGTTTCATTGATGTTTTGTGAAACTATACAAAAAATTCCTACCGATTAAACAACACAATCAGAATTCCCATTTAAACAAGATTAAATATTAATATAGCGAGTAATTCAGTGATTTTATGACAAAGTTCATAGAACTATATGTCACAAATATTTAATGCACATTTGCGGTATTCAGCCAACTGTGATTCCAATTCCGTTTGATTTCTGAATGCGCTCGTTCTAAACAGTTGGCCAACCTGGGAATTTCATTTCTTCCGAAATACCAACCAAACCAAATTTTACACGAAACTATTTTACACAATAATCCCTTTATATTTGACTGGGACACTTACACAAACATTTCAAAATAACATTTTACATCGACACTTTGTACTACTAAGAGTGCCGATGTATTGAAATAACACAGCCCCACAAAATAAAAAATGTGCGGAGTTTTAATGAAGACTATGGTATTCCTATGCCTTTTTTGACGCTGAAACAATCGTGGACCCCCAAAATCTTGAGATATAGGGCACAATGTTTTTTTTGTATACATTCGAGCCAACTAACCAACAACTCTTCTCTCTAGAATACGCATGCCATTAATATAAAGTAAAAAAATTACAGACCCTCAAATCCAAACTTTGTACTTTTTTCGTGTTTTTCCAATATTCATTACAAGTTTTATATAAATAATACAGATACAGCCAAAAATTTATATATGTAATTTAGTACATACAAATGCTTTATAAAAAAGGTAAATATTTTTTTATCTCCAGGGATGGAGAGTCTGGGGGAGTTTAACGTTGCACATGTCAAAAGAAATAAATCGCCGTGTCTGTGGCAGAGGGTTAAAATCAAAATTGCCCATGACATGATTGTTTTTCCTGGTTTTGGTACAATTTGGCGCCCAACATGAGTCTTGTTATTGAATTTCGTCTCACCACTGTCATAACTTATTATCTTTATGAGTGCTTCTCTGTCGTCACTATTACATTACTTGTGTTTAACTTGATAATTCCAAGTTTAACATTCGATCTATAGTGTTCTGTGGTCTATCGCTCGATTACTAGAAATTCTACGCCATTGCCATAGGAACGATTGAAAACTAGAAAGGAAAAACTCACTAACTGCACTATTTTTCGAATTTGCAAAAAATTAAAAAATATATTTTTTATTCGCTTGTATTCCAAAGCGCCATTTTTTGATTAGAAATGAAATTAAAAATGTCACTTTTGTTAAGAGTCCCTTATGATTTTCCATAGATAACTGACATAACCAAATTAAAACTAATTTTACTTATTATTTTTAGTTTTTTTGTTAAAAATATATTTACAAGCGAATAAAAAATAGCTTGTGATACACGGACAAGAAATAAATCTAGGACTTACACGGTTGTAATCTTCGCATGCGACCAAGAAACATTATTTTTCGTCCTTGGATCATAAAAGTGACATTTCGACACTCCCATGCAACAAGGATGTAACTCAAGTTAGACCTATTTTGAGTTATACTCATAGGTAAACGCCTTAAAAAAAGACACACGGTACTACTGGTACTACTGGTACTACTGGTACTGGTACTACTGGTACTACTACTGGTACTACTGGTACTACTCAGATTTCTCCACAGGCTATTTTAACCAAAAGTTTACCTAAAAACACTAAAGTAAGAAATTCTAAACCTTAATATTATCAAAAACAAACAATAAATAAACAATAATTACTTATACAGTTAAATAGAGAATTTTATAAGCTTTCAAATGATGTATCACATGGCTTCCTTTTCCACTTCAATCATTTCCCCACCCTTTAATAACAAAAAAAATATATTTTAGAAATTTAGCTGTCGTGAAAATTGACAATATATAAATAACGCTTTGTTGCTTGGGGGTGTCGATTTTTCGGTTAGAAATGTTGAGTTAAAAGTGACACTTTTGTTAAGAGTTTGTCTTTTGTTTTACTTTTTCGGTCCCTTATGGAAAATTGCAAAGCTCACGCCTCGATTCACAATCTCCGCATTATTTCTTGGCCTTGGATCATAACATACTATTTATGGTCCCTGTAAGCTTTTGAAAATAAATCGCCTACAGAAAAATTAACTAAATCCGCTCACCAGGTAAAAACATACCGAAAACCTTCGATGTATATACATTTTTATGCAGGATATATTGCATCTCTATTTTGTTTTCCCATTTTGAAAATTTTCAGAATTTTGGGAAAGCCTTGTATTTTTGTTTTGTTTTTACAAGCCCTGACTATGTTTAGATACGATGATTCTTAATAATAAGTCAGATTATTACATGAAAATTATCATAGTAGAGAAACAAACATGTTAACATGCGTTTTCGCAATGTTCTCAAACTCCATTTTCTGAACTCACATTCTATTTTCTGAACTGAACTTAGTGCGTTTTCCCCTTGGAGTCTTCAATTGTAATTATATTTTGTTGTCGTTAGCTATCCAATACATCTGGCCAGATCAGAATTTAATTATAGCCACTGTAGTAACCTGTTTACCCAAAAAGTCCCATCTTAATATGACGTGATTCAATAACCTGTCACGTCCTTGTACAAATAAATAGAAGTGACATGTTATTAAATCAAGGTCGTAGGTTTTTGGACAAATACGCTAGTGATACTAACTTTGTGTATAACAAAAAATATGGAAAAAAAATCTATTTATCCAATACATACAGATAATAAGACCATTACCTGCTTTATTTTAAATAGATAAACTCAATAATAACCCCCGCGTGGCTTTTACTTTATTGAGTGGATAATTACTTATTTTACCCACTCAACTATCACTTGTAAAATTATTTTCTTGTAAATGTCATTAAAATTTTTAATAAAAATATGAATTCCTAAGCTATTTATTGGATAAAACCTTGTATGGCACTCATGAGTAAACCGATATTGCCCTCTCGAAAATTAACCTGCTTGGCTGACGCCTCGCAGGTTAATTTTCTCATGGGCAATATCTTACTTTACCCACTAGTACCATAAATAACTATTTATGAAAACTTTTTTCATAATCCAGGGCCCTGTAGATAGTTTAAGTATTTTTGTATGAATATTTTTTAGAGACCTTTCGTAATTTACTTTTATCATGCTTTTTAGCTAAATAGGCAATAAAAAGGTGCAAAATACTGTTTCAGTTTTTCAAATATAACCAATTTTTTTACAAATACCAGTTTATGACAAACTGCCTGAATATCGTTTTCATTACCATGCGTTTTATATATGGCAATTTCCAAATGTGCTCTTTTACAGCAATTGCTTTTTTTACGGGAAAAAATTTCGATTTAATTCAGCATTATAAAAATTAAATTTTGCCCTAAAAATTATATTTTTTCTATTGCTTGACATAAAACAAATATTTAGAAAAAAAAAATCTTATCAAAACTAATGGCAAAAATAAATGATCCTTTCTCAGACTGTTTCTTTTTACTTTTCGGCAAATTATATAATAATGTTTTCCTTCAACGTAATTGAATAAGGAAAGCTATAATTTTTTGCCCGGTTATAAATTTGGCTATATTTTTTATTGATTTTCCCTTTTTTCTTCTTTTTGCTCGAGAAATACGGCACAGACTCATTCAGTTATTTATTTTCAACATGGATTTCTAAGTCAGAACACAATGTCAACAGTCCTTAATTACTTTATTGCTTTGTTTGTTTTGGTATATTCTTCTCTACGAGTATTTTTTTACACACAGCAGTGGCGCACCCATGGGGGACTGGCGGGATGCAGCCCCCCCCAGCCCTCAAATATAATGTTTTTAAAATAACTTTTTAACTATTTTACTTGTTAGGTTTTTAAAAAATTTCGGCTGCGGCGCTAATATCTCGATTTTTTTAATAGATTTCATAAAATAATATGATCCATCAAACTGGAAATTGTGAAGCATCAATTTTTCTAAAGATTTTTGCCTGCGGTGTTAAACAGGATCAGTTGTACTTTAAGAGGTTTTTACCTACCCATTTGAAGTTTTATAAAATAATTTGCTTATCCGGAAAAACTATAAAATCTTAAAATTTTCTTGATAAGCAATAATGTGATATTACAATTTTAATTAATAGATTTTGTAAAATTATTTACATGTCTGCAAGTTCTGGTGTGTCTGGGAAAGGAAAAAAATTAGGATTTTCTTATTTCCTCTGTCTATTAAAAGTTTTCTTTATAAATTGTTTTTCAAATTTCGACCTGAAAGTGCGTGACCTTGAAAATTCTAATCAAAATTGACTGCGGCGCTAAACTTGCTTACCAAAATTGCAAAAAAGTCCGGCTAAATCATGCACCCTATACGGTTCAAAAGCTAAATAGGCCATAATAGGTCATAAATAGACCATAAAAAATACTTTGGCCGTCCCTGGCTCAAGCCCCCCCCATAAAAATGCTGCGCTATTGACACACAGTAATAGTTTACCGTGGTAACTGGAATAGAATTAGAATCAACGAACTTATAACTCTTCTCTCTAGAATAGGCATTTCATTTGTAAAAACTGAAAAAAACGTAGCCAACATATACATTTGTCTGTCTTACTCGCACAGATTTGTTCTAACAGAGACAACAATAACAGTTACTGGTAACTGTTATTGTTCAGGCCTGAATATACCTACTATTTGTTTACAAACAAACCGAGATGTTGGCGATACTTTATATTAACGGTATGCGTATTCTAGAGAGAAGAGTTGTTAGTTCGTTGATCAGAAGTCAGATAAATATTTTATGATATTAAAATAATAATAATAATTATTACTATTATTATTATTATTTTAATAGATCTAATATAAATGCAAATAAAGGCTTATTATATTTTAGAATGCCACATGTATTTTTGGATGTGTTTCAGGTGCTAGCTAAAATTAAAATGAGTGTAACTGTATACTTATAAAGCAGTATAAAATAAAATAAAAATAAATAATATTTTATTAAATAGCTGAAAAATAATTATATAAAATATATAATTACAGTTTTACTATTAATTAAAAACTTTTATTAAGTTTTTATATTTTTATGTTGCTTTTAAAGCATTTAGTTGCTACAGTTATAGCTATAATTTAAAACTTTTAATTTATGTCATAAATGAGCAAATAGAGAAATATATTGTGAATTTAAGTAAATGCGTTTACTTTGAAATATATAAAGTTATTTTTTGATTAATTATGGCTAATTAAATGCAATTTAACGAATGGCATACCTGATTTATTTATTTGTTGCTTTTTCTTTCATTAAGTGTACCATAAACCATTTTTTTAGGTGTAGTGTGATAGTTGCGAGCGTAAGCGGGTCCGATACTGCCCTCTCGAAAATTTTCTCATGGGCAATATCTTACTTTACCCACTAGTAGAATAATAGTTATTTATGGTACTAGTGGGTAAAGTAAGATATTGCCCAGATGAAAATTAACCTGCGAGGCGTCAGCCAAGCAGGTTAATTTTCGAGAGGGCAATAAAGGTTTACCCATGAGTGCCATACAAGGTTTTATCCGATAAATAGCTAGGGAATTCATATTTTTATTAAAAATTTTAATGACATTTACAAGAAAATAATTTGACAAGTGACAGTTGAGTGGGTAAAATAAATAATAATCCACTCAATAAAGTAAAAGCCCCGCGGGGGTTATTATTGAGTTAATCTATTTAAAATAAAGCTGGTAATTGTCTTATTATCTGTATGTATTGGATAACCAACTATATTTCAATTTTTTTACTCCTTATCGACGGAGAGTGTAATAAATTACTAAATACATTTGAAATCAAGTTTGAAATTTTAAATTTAATACGATTTGTGCACGAGCAGAATGTATTCCTCTCCTAATACATATTGTATAACTTTCGAACAACACTATAACTTATATATAAACCTAAAGCAAATGCATACAATGTTTTCCAGAGATAATCTTGTGTTGCCATTTTCTAAAGTTGCCGTAATCGTATTATCCCGTAAGATATACCGCAATCTTTATCCAACTACTTTTAAATAGCAGTTTGCTTATAGAAAAAGTAACACTGGTTATAAAATTTAATATAGGTAGTTTATTTTAAATTGAAAGTTTTTGCCCGATTTGTATAATTTAGCTTTTTGATTTTTGGGGAATAGGGCTTTGGATCTGACTAAAATTGTTATCTTATCTGTGACGTTTCGACGATGGATTTTCGTCGTTTTCGAACAGAGAATTAAAGCCAAAGATTAGTCTTTGTCACTAACAGTAAACACTCACATAAACAAAACATTATTTAAACAAATAAATAACAGTTAAAAAATAAAATTAAGACAGTGTACTTTACTATACGCAGCAACCGAACCTAGCTGGATTAAATTATGCTTTGTCATGTAAATTTAAAAAGGCGAAGGTGCTGATATGATATACAGGGTACAGCATAAGTAATAAATAATTAAACAAAATTAGTAACAAATACACTAACAAATAATGAAAAAACTAATAAATAAAGAAATAAACTAATAAATAATGAAATAAACTAATAAATAATGAAATAAGCTAATATATAAATAAACAGATAGATACACAAATAAATAAATAAATAACATATAGATATTAATTTTGTAAATTAAAAAGATTAAAATATATACTGCTTAGGCCTTCTATGTCTGTTTTCCTATTTATTGCGTTTTTCTCCTTCTTTATGAAAATCATTTCGGCGATTTTTAAACTTTATTTTGTTAGAAAAATGGAATACAAAGTTCACTATAAGGAAATCGTTATCCTTTAATTTGGTACAAATATTTAAGGATAGTAGTTGTGATGAAAGGACCTGCGTCCTTATCATTGGGGTGTACCTTATATTTTTTTATTATCTTAATAAATTTTTTTAACTAGAAAATTCTGAAAATATAAAAGTAATCATACTTCTCCAAGGGTCCTAATTGGGTAAGGGGCCCAATAAATTTACCATTAAGGGGTCTTCTAGATATTATAAAAATATTTTTTTTTTTACATTTTTCTATATAGAAAGAAAAAAGATATAATTGTGAAATTTTGTAGGTATGTTTATTTATATTCAAAGAATACAATAGTTTTTTATGGTACTAGTGGGTAAAGTAAGATATTGCCCATGAGAAAATTATCCTGCGAAGCGCCAGCCAAGCAGGTTAATTTTCTAGAGGGCAATATCGGTTTACCCATGAATGCCATACAAGGTTTTATCCAATAAATAGCTTAGGAATTCATATTTTTATTAAAAATATTAATGACATTTTCAAGAAAATAGTTTGACAAGTGACAGTTAAGTGGGTAAAATAAATAATTATCCACTCAATAAAGTAAAAGCTAAGCGGGGGTTATTGTTGAGTTTATCTATTTAAAATAAAGCTGGTAATTGTCTCAATATCTGTATGTTTTGTATAAATAAAATTTCTTTATTTTTAATTTTCTGGCCATAATTTTTTTTTTTTGAAAAAAACACAAAAAACGGTGGTCGCCATGATTCCGGCCGTTTGGATCGACTAAAAAAAACACAAAACGGGATATTATTAAGTATTGAAGTCGCTATAGCTCTATCTAGAAGAAACATTTTTGGCCCAAAAATATCAAAATCGAACTTTCCCTACGGATAATTTCCTTGAGCGGTGCGAGAATGAAGAAACCGTTTCTTTTTTCCTCAAAGACCCCTTTATTCAGCGTAAAAGTCCTAGAGAATCTTTAACCCATTTTAAAAACCCAAATGTCCTTATATAATCTTATTGTTTGTCTGTTTATCCGTTTATCATATTTATTAAAACTTAAACTATACTATAGTTGTCTACATTTCTTATATATGGTAATTTATTTTAACGTGTTCCAAACTTTCTAAACTATGGTTTTCCTGAAGAAATGTTATAAGCAGGAAAAAGTTTTCGTCTATCTTACAATACATATTTTGTTTGTGAAAAGTATTTGTGTGTCTATGCCCAAAAAGTCCTTATTATCGCTACAAAATTATACAAAGTTGTTTTTAAGATATAAAAATAGATGGCGCACAGATATACATCAATCTAATTACACTAGGCAACAAATCACAACTTTTTTTTGGACTTTTGGATCAAAGGTTGATTATCCAAAGTTCTAAGCTAGGTTTGTTTTTGGTAAAAATCGTTTGGGCAAGGGTGTAAAATAGGGTAAAAACAAGTTTTTTCAAATACATTTCATTTTAATTTTTTTTTTCGTATTTTGAAAAAGAAATCTTAAAAAAAAATGAAATTTTTGTGGAAGAACTTAAAAAAAGACCTACAGGGGACAATATTATTATGTTGGCAGCGGTATTTTTAACATGTAAGTATATACAACTGACAAAAAAAAGTTTTTTCAAAAACATTTTTTTTTCATTTTTTTTTTTCGTTTTTTGAAAAAAACCTTAAAAAAAATTGAAATTTTTGTGAAAGAACTTAAAAAAAGACCTACAGGGGACAATATTATTATGTTGGCAACGGGATTTTTAACATGTAAGTATGTACAACTGACAAACATGACATTTTCTGGTATGAGTACACACATCTTGTTTATGAAAAATACGAAAAATACGAAAAGCGTGACAGTTTTGCATAACGCAACATTTAACAGTCCACAATCTTTATTTTATTCGCCCATGAACATCATGTATACATGCTTATGTTTACTGATACTTCTTCTTTTACATTTAAAGCAATTTAAAACTTTTAAAGTCTCGTTTTCGAGAATATTCTCGGTTTTTGAATTTATTTTACGACCGTCATGATCGTCATTAAGGCTTGGGTTTAATTTTAATATATATACCGCTTTGGAGTTAAATTCGAATTATTAAGTTTTTTGAGTATATAGTTTTTTACGAGGCTTTTAAATCACAAAAAATATAATAACAAAAAATGTCAAATTAAAAGAACATTTAAATAAAATCAAGATTTGTGTTGCTATTAATATATATTTACTGGACCGGCTTTATTTATTTTATTTGTATTCTGTGCATCGAGCTATGTAAGATAAATAATATATATTTTTTAATTAATTTAATTACGTTCCTGTATCACATTAATCTGTTTCAAATGTAAACATTCTACTATAAATGTGGCACCAACTATAAAGATTTACTTTACTTGTTCATGTATCACATGTACAAAATTCGAATTTTTTAATTCAATTAGTTTAAAAGATATTAGGTAAAATGTTTAGCAACTTACTACTGTCGTTTCACAATTTCCATTTTATTGCAAAACACTGTCAAATTGACAGAAATATTTAATAGATAGTTACATTTATATATTTATTATTTTAAAAGAAATATACATTTCTTATAACAAGAAAGTTAAGTTATAGCAGCAATAATATTTTTATCATACACTGAAAAGAAGGATTTCTTGAATCAAGAATATGTTCAAAGTCATATTCTCCTGTTTCAAGGTTAGCATTTCCTTTAACCAAAGTCAATGTCCTTAAATGAAGAGTATGGATCTTCATTTAAAAACTCGTGCTTGATTCAAGGACATTGACGTTGGTTCAAAGAAATTCTAGCCTTGAAACAAGAGAATATGGCTTTAAACATATGGAAAGACATGTGTCCTTGGTTCAAGGAATCCTTTTTTTCTATTGTACCTTAATGCTAACATATGTATATTAAATGACTAATAAATAAAGTGAAAACTGATAGTCAAGTTAAATGCAAAGTTTATCATACAGTCACTTTTAGGTGTTAATAATAAATACAAGCGCTTTATGTTTCTGCGGTGATTCTAAAAGCACGCTGAATATTAAATTTGTATTGATCTCCATAGTGTTAAGCGGAAAATGTAGTATGACACTTGTCATCTCCCACAGGTGTGGGGCTTATAACATATATATGAGCTAAAATGCTGTTGTTAAAAGAAACCTGTCAAATATACAGACAGACACGCTATAAATATTACTACATACTAAAAAATTGGGTGTAAAATTTTACACTCGCTACTGGTATGTATTTATCACTCACAAGAGTGTAAATATTATTTATCCAATACATACAAATAATAAGACAATTACCAGCTTTATTTTAAATAGATAAACTCAATAATAACCCCCGCGCGGCTTTTACTTTATTGAGTGGATAATTATTTATTTTACCCACTCAACTGTCACTTGTCAAATTATTTTCTTGTAAATGTCATTAAAATTTTTAATAAAAATAGGAATTCCTAAGCCATTTATTGGATAAAACCTTGTATGGCTGGCACTTATGGGTAAACCGATATTGCCCTCTCGAAAATTAACCTGCTTGGTTGACGCCTCGCAGGTTAATTTTCTCATGGGCAATATCTTACTTTACCCACTAGTACCATAAATAACTATTACCCAGCACGTGGTTAAACAATACACCCAAATCTTTTTAACAAGTTTCGCTGTAAAATTTACCATTTAAAATTTAAAATTTACATCCAGGAAATAATTTTTACCATTATTTTATTAAATATTACGATATGGGTGTGAATTACCAGTGTTCTAGTTATAGTTTATTTATTAGGAGTGTTATAGTTTATTACATAAGCATGGAGAGCTCCAAATAAGCTTTTGGCTTGTGCTAGGGGCTCTCCATTAGTTGTGAAAAAAAAATATATTCAAATTTTGAAGTTTCATAATTTTCACATTAAATTTTCCTTCTTCTGTGCTCTACGGATTCTCTTTATCCCTTACCCTCCAGTGTGTCACAATTGTGACTTTAGTTCTTTATTTTTTTAGGGCAATCCAAAATAATTTTATAGACTTTTTGTGTATGCAAACAAATATGCAAATTTAATTTAGTATGATAAAAAGTTAAAAAGTACTATCGCAGCCATAATTTCAAGTATAATTTTGCTTCTTACAATAATTTTTATTAAAAAAACCTTTAAAAATTGACATGACATTAATTGTCAAATATGAATTATATCATTCACATAAGTGTAAAAATTAACACTAGGTTTTAACCCATGAAATGTTTTTTCCATCATGCCATTATTTACTGTGTATCAACAAAATAATACTTTTTTCTCTGGTTTATATAAAAAAATGTAAATAAGTAATTGAAAAAAAAAATCCTGTAAAAAAATCTTTCTTTACTCAACTAATTTTTGAAAAAAAAGTTACCGCTTGTCAGCTTTATTTTAAGGACGTCAGTATGTTAAAGCGGCATCGAAATTCAAGTGTGTGGTTACGGCCTTCCTCTTAAGCGGAGCTGAACGGTCAGTTCCAATTTCGGGGATTTCCCGGGAACGCTTTGTTGTTCCCGAAAACCAGGATCACTTGAGCAATTTAGGGAATTAATAAACTAAACCCAAAACCGAAAATATTTAATACATATTAAGTATATTTAGTTAACTTTGGAGAGTGAGCTGGGAGTAAAGGTTGATTTACAAAATATTAAATATTTAACCAGGCCCGTAACTGGGGGGGTGTTAGGGGGTGCTCAGCACCCGCTGGCATTATTTTGAGAACCCCTGGCAAAATAAGCTTTAAGCACACCCACAGTTGCTAAAATTAAGTGGCAGATTTTGTAAAATGTATGTTGGAAAAATTGAGGGGTAAAGGGAAAACCCGAGGGAAAACCTAAATATACAGTTTTGCTGTTCAATGCCGGGTGGGATGTAGAGTTGTCTCAAACCAGTCTTGAGACCGATAACTTGATGATGTGAATTCTCAAAATATTGTCAAATATCCAGTATTTTATTAGTGGTAACCACACGCATGCGAAAACAAGGTTATTTTTAGTGTGGTTTACCTGTATGTTAATTATGTTTATTCGCAACTGTATATGTAATACAACATGTATTAATAAGGTTTGGGAAGTACGTGATTTCTTGTCCCACTGTTTTCACGCCTGGACCTGACCTATAATGAAAAATAGAGACCAGCAAACTAATTATTACTGGTCTACATTATCTACATTAATTTCCGCTAGATGGCGCCATCGATTAAAATGTCAAAATGGCTGAACTGCCGTTATAATGATAAACTCCAAAGTACTTTGATAAACACGAATATAATCTATTTTGTTTAAAAAACCTAAATGTACAGTTTTAGTCAATGTTTTTTATTTTTGAGACTGAAAAGGATAATAAATGTTATAAACGGTGCCTTGTGAGCTATCAACAAATGCTTTTTGTGGTTGTTTTTTTGGGTTACGCGTATTTGAAACTTCAGTTTTATATGATTGTGCTTCTCTTGTAAAATACAGGGAAAATTATTTGTGGTAAATATGAAAAGAACTAAAAAACTAAGTATTATAGTATTATTTTCTTCATTTAAATTCAAACATCAAGGTTTCAAAAAAATAAGTACTTTATTTTTAAACGAATTGCGAATAAAATAGTATACAGGTCTCCTGGAAAATGGTACTCTTCCTCGACCTATAAATGGTCTCGGAAAAGTACTATTTTCCGAGTCGACCTGTAATCTACTATTATATGAAGTGAAATTCAGTTTTTTAGCATAATTCGAATGTTCATAATGAGAATTATTTCAATTTCAATTTTCCATTACATTAATTAAACGAAAACTGGCGAGATTGCATTACAAAATGTGTTATAAAATTTTAAAGGTAGTTACTAGATAAAAGCATGTTAGTGAAATATTTGATTAAATCTCTTGTTTTAAAAACACGAAGCTGTATAACAAAGAAAACAATTAACTAATGCTAATTTAATTATATTTTTGTTTAACTTTTTTTTAGTAACATACAGCTTTATAAATATATATTTTATTTATCACATTTTAAGTCAGGGTATTTCAAAAACACCATTTTTTGGAAAATTTAAGTCCAAATATATATTTATATTATTAATTATAATTAATTATTGATGATAGTTATTTTATACTAGTTAAATTTCTGCATAAGCGCACCTTTAGGCAAATATGTCTGATACGTGATACGTTATTATAATTTTTTTTAACGGAAAACTTTAAAAAACTTAGTATCGTGTAAAGTTTTAGAATATCAGACACTTCAGCGAAAACGTTACCTCTAGAAAAATATATTTAACAAGTAGTGAAGATATGTAATGCTTTGCATTCCATGGTATACTCTTAGCAGGGGATAATAACGTCAAAGTATGACTAACTTTATAAGGGCCAGGGACAGTTCCAGAAGTCCCAAAAACAATTATTACATCAGAAATTAGTGCTCAAAATCTATGACCATGTTTTTTTATATTTCTCGGCGCTTTAGACCTTTCTGAGTAGAAATCAGTGAAAGTTTTTTTTTCGTCCGTCTGTCTGGCTGTCTGTCTGTCTGTCTGTCTAAACTCGATAAATCCATTTCTAAAAAAGATATCAACAAGCGGTTTTTTTGCATATTGTTTCTTATCATATTTCTAAGAGCTGATTAGATTTTGGGGGTAAACGATTGGGGGTAAGGGGGTAAGAATGAAGTAAAACTCCTATTTTTAGCGTTTTTTTTGGTTATAATTATGTTAATTATTATTGTATTTTATTAATTTAGCACTTATATAAAAGATTGTTTTTAATTGCTCGAAAAATTTAATAAACAATTTTTTCCTAAGATACACTGTTTTCGAGATATTGCGATTAAAGCAGTAAAATGTTTTTTTCATCTCACTTATTTATAAACCTATTTTAAAAAATGAAAGCTCTTTTTAAGCCCTACAAAAAATGTTATATACAGTTTTTGCTAGAATATGACGTTTTGGAGATACAGACTATCAAACTTTAATAAATTATGCAACACGCAGGTGTGTTAATGGTTGCCTGTTTACAAAACTTCCTATTTTACCACGTTTCAAATTAGTGCCTAGTGCCGATGTTTTGACAAGGAGCTTGCAAATGTTCAGCTAGTTTCCCTCTCAAAATTGTCCTTAGTTAGCGAGATATTTGGAGTGAATTGTTTTAACATTGTCCTTTATGATGAAGATGATAACTCCTATAATTCACAAGTTATGGAGCTGTGAAGAGTATAAGAAATAACATTCTAGGCATTATACATGCATCGGATATAATTTAAAAGTTTGTCAATAGGTTTTTAATATGCAATTATGTAAAATAGTCACGAGTGCGGAGTTTCGTACTATTCACAAAGTTGTGAAGTTTTAACTGTCGCTGACAGAGACACTGAAGCGTCTCCGTGTCGTTTTCGGCTCCTTTTCATGCAAAACTTTCATACACCGAAAAAAATACTGCACTGTAAAAGGTAAACTGAATCACAGTCGTAGTAAATATTAAAAGTTTTTGCCTATTTGGAGGGCAACATTTGTTATTAATTACAAGTTGTTACAGTAAAACATAATAGAACAATGTTTTACTGTAATAACCTGTAATTAATAACAATTGTTCCAAATAGGCAAAAAAACAAGAGGCTGGAAATAATTACGACCGGGGCGTCGGAGACATCCCTTCATGCAGAGAACTATAAACTATGTTATTACTTAGGGGTCGTCCATAAAATTCATCATGCAAAATGACCAAAATTCATATGTATGACCGTTTCTCGCTTTATTAATGGATGTAAAGATTTCATATTTTGGCTAATTAAAGTACATATGTATAGGATAATAACTTCCTATCCATTTGTAACTGAATATTTAGTTACAAATGGATAGAAAGTTATGATCTTATACAAATGTACTATAATTTTGTTAAAAACACTATCAAGTACTTTAATATTTAAGAACGGGCATGAAATGTAGAGTGTTTTTACAAAAATTAAAGTACAATTGTATGAGATAATAACTTCCGATTTCCTATCCATTTGTAACTGAATATTCAGTTTACTTTTTACAGTGTGCTGCCAAAGAAAGAATACTTTTCCACAGAAGAAAAGGATCTCTTAAACCAAGGACACTTGTCTTTCGATATGTTCATAGCCATATTTTCTTGTTTTAAGGCTAGCATTTCTTTAAATCAAAACCAGTGCCCTTGAATAAAGAGCACGGGTTTTTGAATAAAGATCCACGCGCTTCATTCAAGGACATTGACTTTGGTTTACAGAAATGCTAGCCTTGAAATAAGATAATATGGCTTTGAACATATCGAAAGACACGTATCCTTGGTTCAAGGAATCCTTTTTTTCTGTCGCTCTCACCAAATCATACAGGAAAATAATCAATAATTGCAATTTGGCGAAGGAAACAAGCAACACAGACTAAAAACTGGTTCGAAAGACAGTTATAGCCGGTGGTTCCCTCTGCTACTAGCCCTTGACTTACAGGACGCCTTATTAAACTAACAAACACAGTTTTTTTTTACTTAATTAAAAATATAGATCTGACATACATATGTCAAGGGCACATTTTAAAATCTGTTTTTACCGTTTAGACCGCAGAATAATTGTATGTAACTATGAAAAACTAATCTAAATGTAATAAGTGTAATTTGTATGATTCGGTTAGTTAAAAATAAGTTTTTAGCACTACTTTGGACTGCTAGTACCTAAAGGAACCCGGTCCAAACCTGGAGATTTGGAAATAATTTGAATGTACTTTAACACAAATTAAATTTAGACGGGACAAAATGTCTTATTAAAAAAATTCATCAGCGAATATGAGAACCTTAATACCTATGTCATGATTTTTAAGTAATTTATTTCAATTTTTGTTAGTGTATGTCACTGCCTTTCATACAAAAGTTTTACATTTAAAACTATATGAACAGAACAATATTGCGAAAATATATCATAGGAGATGACAGGTTTTATTGTACTTGAGTTAGGACCCCTTTTAAATTAAATTTCAACACATTCGTGAATTAAGAGTCTTTTTAAATTCATTTATGTTTTTGACTTATACGAGGGCAATCAGATAAGAAAATTAGCATGTTTTTAAAAATACATACAAATGTTTTACATTAGCCTTAAATATTACCTATGTAGTCTGTGTTAGCTAAATAAAATAAAACAAATTTCTTCAAAATTTTAACGAGCTGAGGTGCAAAAATCCCCTACATACAAAAAATGTACCAAATACCTTTATGACTGATAAACAAAAAAAAAAACCGAAACGTTGACGAATAAAAAAAATTAAATTGTTTGTTTGTTTGTTTGTTTAACCTCGTACTATTCTACTTAATGAAGCATCCCCTAAGTCCAGGACTTGTATGGGCTAGTAGTAGAGAGAACCACCGGCTTATACTGACTTTCGAACCAGTTTTTATAGGGAGTGTCCGCTTCACTTATGCCTTCGCTAAATTTCAATTATTAATTAACTAAAAAAGGCAAATCGGCGCCAGTGAGAATCGAACTCACGCTAGTTGTAGTAGACTTGTCATGTACAGATGCGATAGACCACTACACCAATCCTCCTCCCATTAAAAATTAATACGGATCCTATCATAATATTCCTAATGATGATAAAAAGATGAAACGTTGGCGAATTAAATGTCCAATACACATAATTCTTATATCATCTATATCACCTATAAGGGCCTTAAGAGAGAGAGAGAGATAGCAGCTATATATCGAGAATGCGTAATGTAGGCAACCAACATGAAAACTTCGAAATTTTGATACCCCAGCCGCGTAAATTTAAATTTTTAATCTAATATGGTCTATTTCTAGCTATTGGTCTATAAACAACACTTATGTGATTATAAAAATGCCAAAATATCTTAAAAAACAAATCACAAATAAAGAAAATTTATAGAAAAACGTAAAAATTGAAAAAATATTTCACAAACGTCACTTTAAAAAGTAAAAACTAGTCTAGACAGCATTGCCGCTTGTTGAAAATTTTTTGTAAACATGTATTACTCGTCCTTACAGTTAGAAAGAGAAAACAACAAAATTCGAGGGAAAAAAGCATGCGATCTCGCAAATTGGCAGGGTATCAAAATGGCGATTCTCTATCCCCTAAATATACAAGCGCCTAAATGCAGCTCTCCGTGCCGGATTTTGTTTTGGTTTTTTGTTGTTTGGTCTCTTTTTTAATTAGGGGGCCTTGGTTTACGTTAACGTTGGTTTGGCGTCTGTTTGTTTTTTTATTTGTAAAAATTTTTTTTTATTTAAAATAATATATTGAAAAACGTTCAGCGCATACGCGTGCACATGCGCAGTTTATCAAAACGCGGCATAAAGAGCTGCACATAAGCGCTCCTCTAAATATCCTGAGCCAAAAGCTGCAAAATCTATCTTTTGCTATAGAAAATATTTGAAAATTGTTTACAGGTTTGACAAAAACTCGATATGAAGAAAAGCTGACCAGTTAACCCCGACTTCCCCTATACTCATGGAGGAAGAAGTATACCGCTATCTTATTTCTGAATAAAAAACGATTTTAGTTACTTTACTATGCAACTTTTTAATGTTTGTTACTAAATAAAACGCAGTTACACCTCGTATATTCTTTCCACGTGCTGTAACATTTTTTAATAACAGAGGCATATTTTTTAACAGTGTTAACATTATTTTTACGTGTTTGTTTAAAAAACGGCGAATTTATTATCTACAAACAAGAAATTTTTTTAACAAAAGAAAAAATTGCATTAAAAAATATGAAATAAATTTATTACACATGTACAATAACATCTGTATAATATTTAATACTGTATAATACATTAGAATGGTCCTTAAAAGATAGATTAATTTAGTTGCCCCCAAATTGTATAAAAATTATTTGTAGCAATTCTGTACAATTTGGTATAATTATTATATTATTTAAAAATAAATTAGGCCCGTAGGACCCAGGGGTCATAATAAAAAATATGTTTTTAATGATCGCCCTAATATGTAGACAGTTTACTTTTTACTTTTATATTTTAGAATTTTAAAGTTAAACAATTTTGCTTAGAATAACATTTTTGAAATATCAATCTAAATTAGCACAAGTTAATATTCCACGGGTATAAAATAATTTAAAAGATAACAAAAGAACAGGTTATAAATTTATACTGATTATAATATTTAAAAAAGCGAGAGATTTCTTTTACAATTTGCTATGATGGGTTTCAATAAAAGCAACGAAGTTTAAAAATTATACAATTTTTTTTTTTTGAAAAAGGTACTTGAATTAAAAGTCCAAACGAAAATAGCTTTAAATAACTTTTTATTTATTAAATATAATTAATTATAATTATTACCAATTAATACAGTCAATAATTAACTAAATATTATGAAAAAAATTAAAAAACATCTAAATTTTTAAACGTCAGTTCAAAGTATTTATTTGATCTGTCACTGATCAGGGCCACTTGATTTTTATGAAAATTTCAAGAAATGTCATTTCTGTTAATAACTTATTTTATTATTTGAACACAAATAGTTAAATAGTGCTAGTAGTGAATAAACTAATATATAAACTACGGTAGAGAAGACTATTATAGCCTCGCACTCTTAAATCCCTCGCTGCTACGCAGCTCTGAATTTAATACACCCGGCTATAAAAAATGTCTTCTCTACCTTGGTATATAATTACTATTATTTATAGTTGGTACATTCGATTTTTTTCTATAAAACCACTTTTTTATCAAGTGAGCCTTTATGTTTGGTTTGTGCTAACTTTTCTTTGCCTAGTTTGGATGTTTATAGAAAATGAAAGTTGGGTTAAATTGACAATGTTTGATGTCTAAATTAAAAATATTAATTTTAGATAATTGATGAATTTCTTGTTCTTGTTTATTAAATCATACTAAATTATTTATTTAGTTAATAAGATCTCTTTTTTCCCGTAAATAAATAAAATTAAAAAAATAAATAAAATAAAGTAAAACAAATTAGATTAAGAGAAATCAAAACAATTAGGTTATGAAAAAGTAAAAATTAAGTTATGATCAAAGTATACCTCGTTCAGGCCTAAGATCAAAGTATCCCCAGCTGACGGTACGTTAACCTACGAATCTACCATTGTTTATGATAAAAACCTACGAAAAAAGGTTAATTTTTTTTGTTGTGTAGATAGGTTATGGGTTATAAATTGTATATAGCAAATAAAAAGCGTATCTGTATCAGATTTAGCAATTTACTCGCAAAATGGTCCAGGCAATCAATAAAAACTGCAGAGATAAATTTATTGTTAAACGATATGTCTGCACACAGAGAAATGAATACCAAAAACAAGTACTTAATATTCAGATAAAGTTAATAACCTTAAATCAAATGTTTTGCATGATTGAAGTTTGATAAAATATATCTTAATTATAAAAATGGGTTAAAACTTATAAGGAGTTAAATAATTATTATTTATGTTTTAAAATTGTTAATATTAAATAAAACTTATTTTTTATTTCACTTTCGCATTGATAAAGTATAAATGCGTAACTAACTTCACCGATGTTTATAAATTTAAAGATGGTGTCATGCTTGTTTTGAAAAATGAAATACAAAATTGTAAAAAAATAGGTATAATTATGAATAAAATAGTATACAAACCTTGGCGGAACGCCTCTTGGTCAGCTAACTTTCCCTCAAGAAATGAAAATATCTTTTATCCACGGCCGTGATTAATAGGCCTATTAATCAAGGGTCTGTAAAAATAAACCGTTTAAACTTCAAAAGAGCCATGGATAAAGTATAGTATTCTACTCGTGTATAATAGCTATTAAGCATTCGGGTGATTAGGCCACTCGCCTATCGGCTCGTGTCCCAAAATTCACCCTCATTGGTTAATAGCAAATATTATATCATTGAATAATATACTATTAATTTATTTATTTTTTTAATATTTTTTCATTCCAAAAAAAATGGTTTTAGAAGAATGTATTATTTTAGTGGCAGCAATATTCTTTCTCTGTGTGTAAAGACAAATTATTTATTGTTAAACGATATGTCTAGTCGAGGTATATTTAATTTATTGGTTTTGCGTGCCACTGTCAAATCTAGAGTAATAAGTAATCATAAATCGTTTAAAAAGAAATTGAAGATTTATTACTCTTACAAAGGAGTAGAATAAGAAAAGTCACTTGTCTTGAATATACACTTAAGAGTTTTAACTACTAGCGAAAAATAAAACTAGGAAAACTTGTATTACCTGTTTTTTAAAAGCTAAGAATGCAAAGAAGCATTTTTATTTTTATTTAGATACGTTAAATAGATTTTTTGTTTTTTTAATTCATAAAATAACAAAATTGACAGAGCAGACTAGTCAATAGTTCCACTGATAAAGCATTAATTTTTTCGCAAATTACAATTTTTTATATAAATATAAAAATGAAATGAAATGAAATGAAAATTGAAATGTCATATTGTTATCTTTGGAAAATGTAAATGTAGTTCCAAAAACAGTTTTTTTTTATGAACGATACCTACATAAAGTTGACTTGACGATTTTAATTTAAATTGAAATTTTACACTGAAAACAAAAGGATTAAAAAAATATTTTCAAAATAAAAAACCAAAGATCTTTTATTTAATAATTATTTATTTAACAATAAAAAAAAATATTTTCCATATTTTATCTCGTTTAAAAGGCAGCTTTTATATGTTTTAAAAGACAGGATGAAACAAGACCAGGTATATTGCCTGCAAAAATTTTACTGAATTTAATGAAAACCATTGTTCTATTATCTTTATTATTATTCAGGTTTAAAGTTATAATTATGCTTTTAAAGCATTTATTTACCTACTTATTAAAAATAGTATTGTGATGAATGCAAGAATACAATGCAATGTTTTAAATTTTTATCTGGAAAGTCACTAAATCTAAATAAATCAAATATTAGTATAAAAATACGATTTATTAAAAAAATGTTTACTTTTATTTTTACACGAAAACAATTTTTTTCTTTTTACATGATTTTTCGCATATTTATCTCTATGGCTCGTCGATATTACTACAAAGATTTTTTTTATCTTTACAATGATACCAAAAAGTTAATATTAATTTTTATAATCCCTTTAAAATAAAATAAATTTGCAAAAATAATAATACGATCACAGGTTTATGTGTCTTACGCGGATTTTTTTTGCGGCATCATCAGAGAAACTGGAATCTGGCGCGTGCAATGATATTTTAAAGGATAGTAGTGGATGGCAACGGAACACTCTTTGTTTTTCACTGGGTGATTTGCGTAAGGGATGTCCACCATCTAAAGTTTTAGGGGTGAGTGCGGTTATCTTAGTAAATATGCAATATGCACGATATATTTTTATAAAAATGCATATTACCCATTTTCTTAAGGAGCTAATTTTCAAAAAAAAAAATATTTTTATTATAATAATATACATTAGCACCCACTACTAGCCTTTAAAATCATCATCAATAGTTTGTTTGGGTCTTTAAGAGACAGGCGCAGCCTATGGCTCATTTATCTAAAAAAATATTTAATCTGAATTGAAAGTTGGGGCAGTGAGTCTATGCTCACTGATGCGAGTTGCATCTGTCATAATTTGGGGGGAGTGAGTCTCTGCTCACTGATGCGAGTTGCATCTGTCATAATTTGGCGCTGTGGAGTGGGTGGGAGGGGGATAGGGAGGGATGTGATAGGGAGAGGAGGGATGTGCGGGAGGAGTGAGACTATCTCACTGATGCTGGGAATGCATCTGTCCTGTATTAGTGGGTACCATTACTGGTTGAGGACGTTTTTGATCTTTTTGTGAGTGTTGTGTATTTCATGATCGTAATCTAGAAAGTTTGAAATGAGGGGGTTTGGGTGATCTAAATTGTCTTGTATAAAAGACGTGCTGTAGCGGATGATTTCCGTTTTTAGGAGGAGCATTTCGAGATCTCTGTGTATCTGGTTGTTCCTCATGAACCAGGGGGCATCGAGGCATATTCTGAGTGTCTTGTTTTGGAAGGCCTGAAGTTTTGCTGAGAGCGCTTTGTTAAGGGTGATTTTATTCCAGGCTGGGGCTCCGTAAAGAAGTACCGGCTTTAGGGTTTGGTTGTAGAGAAGAAGTTTGTTTTTAATGGATAGGGGACTCTTTCTGCCTATTAAGGGGTAGAGTTTGGAGAGGCGGCAATTTGCTATTTGGAGGGTGTTTTTGACGTGCTGATCCCACGTCAAGTTTTTGGAGATTGTAATGCCGAGGTATTTGGCATGGTTTTCCCAGCCTTTAAAATATCAGCCCGTGTACATTTTATGCAGTTTCAACATAGGAATTCCCAAAACAGGTTTGAGGCAGCTCTTCATCTTACTTCTTACATCTTATTTACATCTTATATCTTTTAATGTTTACAGAAATTAAATTTATATATATTTTTTGATATTATAAAGTTGAATCTTGTTTTCTCCAGCTTTTATATAAACAGAAGAAAGCGGTATACTTTTAAAAAGTATTCTACTTTTCCTTTGAAGGCAACGCTTTCATCGAACTTTTCAATTTACTTTTATGGGGCTAAATAAAAGGTTTTTAGTATAAAACAATGTAGTATTATGTCAAAAAGAAAAACATTAAATTTTCATTCGTAAAACTTCAGGTAATTTTACGTGAGTGTTTGAAAGTTACGGTTTAAAAAAGACCGCAGGTAAAATATTGGTAGAAAAAAATATTTAAAATATTAAAAAAAAAATTACATAAAAAATTGGTTAAAAGTCACTGTCAAAGTTTAGAACCAATTGACAATGAAGAGTCAAAATTTAGATTTTCTTTGCCTTTTTACAGTAATATATGTTATCAAGTAGCAAAATGTTTTGAGAAAACGATATTTCTCTTATATTTAAAGCTAACAACTGTTTACGCTCATTTTTTGTCAATTGTAAAGACAGTGTTTCACTGTTAGAGAAGAATGGAGTTTACAAACTGACTTGTAACTCTTGTCCAGCTTTTTATATAGGGAGAACATGTCGTGGCCTTGGTGTGAGATTACAAGAGCATTTACGAAATTATGGAGAAAAGAGTAGATTTGGGAACCATCTCCAACATAATTTTCACCAGTTTGACGAAAAGAAAAATGTGAGACTTCTTCATAACGCTAAAAATACCAAATTAGAATTTTTAAAAATATACGAAATCTCAAAGAATAAAAAGTTAGGTCAAGGCACCTGTTTAAATGCCCAAATTAAGTCAAATCTACCCTATTTTCCAATTTTCAAAAATTTTATCTAGTTACCCAATAAATTTTATTTCATAGGTTAATCGCGAAAATTTGCCTGTATGAATTTTGGCCTTGTATAAATTTTGGTTCTTAACCTACAAATTATTTGACAAGACCATGTCAAATACGGTCTTAAATCTTTTTTATTAAATATTGTAATTGTTTATTGTTTTTTTCAAAATATTTAGTAAGCTTAATTAGTGTTTATTCATAATTAATGGTAACTGATAATGATTAAAATTTTTTATTCACCTCTGTAATGACGAGTAAGTAAATTTGTAGCTCCTAAGGGAAAATAGCTTTAAGTTTGTATTCAGACGATTTATCCTATTATTATCTATCTTTTAGTAACTCCTGATGATGCCTAGTGAGGCGAAACATGTCGAGTAGATTATAAAAATCAAAATTAAAATTGTATCCAGTAAGTACTAAAAAATCCTTTTATTTCTTGATTTAAAATATTACATTATTTCCGTTATTTAACAAAATAAGCATGGGAATTGATTTAGAAAACATGAAATTTTCGATTTTTTTTGTATATCTCAAATATAATACAAATTTATATAAAATATAACTGCAAAAATGCAATAATAGTATTCCTTTAAAAGGGTTTTACTATTTAGCAATATAGTTTTACTTTAAAAAGAACATATTTAAATTTTTTATGGTAAAACTGCATGAAAAAAATTGCAATAACATTACAGTTAAATTAGTTATAACTATTAGTTATAACTATTATAACTTATCTGAAAGAATAAGGCCGGAGATGCATTGAGGGTGATTTCCTTTTTTTTGTCATTAAATGTTTTTTAAGTGTTTTTTTGATAAATTTTATCAAAAAAAATAGACTTTTTATGTAAAATATGACAAAATAAAATAATAGCTTTCGGCAAAAGGTTTTAAGCGCCAAACAAAGTTGTTTTACATTAAAAATAAAAAAATAACATTATTTTTTTATTTAAAAACAATGGACAGATACAACTAAAGATTACAGGAAAAACATCAACCAAAATTTTGGATGAAAAAATATACCAACTTAAATTTTCATAATGTTTTTTTTTAAGATAATAATGAAAAGAAAAACAGACTAAAAAAGTAAAAATATAAAAATCTTAATGCTTGAGCTGAGCTTTATTCAGTAGTAACGTGTGTTTGCAAAGCAGTAACTTGAAAATACTATATATTTACATAAAAAAAACTTTACTATATAAATTCAGGGTTAATAAACCGTCTATAAAAAGTTTTCTTTTATTTTTGCTCTACTTTCCAAGAATTATCTATCAGAAAATTTCTGAGAAAAATTGAGGAAGTCCCTAACAATGAGTACAATGCATTGCGATGCAGTCTGACTTTTTTCTGGCCGTCTTTGACTGTATTTCATTGTTTAAAATGGCTTTTAACTAAATCACTGGATTAAGATTTTAAATTTAAATTCTATTTAGTCGATTAAATCGTGTTTAAAGAAAATTTCCTTCTTTTTACTAACTATTTCCGAGACTCTGTATTAACTTTTCAAAAAGAAAAACTGTCAACTCTATTAAATTACCTAAAAAAATAAAATAATATTATACAGGGTTATTTAGAATTAAGAGGTGATTCTACGTTAAAAAATATGAAAAAAAGTTCCTATAAAAGGTGGTCCGCAAATGGGCCCTAAGGGAGCTATGGCCCTTCTAAGGGCACATCTAAAAAGTAGTTTTATTTAATATCTTTGGAACCCTATATACCACAGTAACGAATTTTTGCACATGCATTAACATTGATAAAGGTTATCATTTCATGTAATTTTATTTGGTAATTTTAGCCAGGGAAGTGCGAAATGGGGGGGACGAAGTCACTTTTTTGCCCCAAACTTTTTACCCGTAGATTTTTTGACATTTTTTCTATAAAATGTTAATCTTGAAATAAAAATACAGAAAAAAGTTACTCTTTATGTAACAATGTAGAGCCAACTGTTTTCGAAAAAATTTAAAGAGACAATTTCATGTTCTGAGCATCAAAAATAGGAACTAAAAAATACACCAATAAAACTTTTTTTCACCACCAGCCTAAAATCACATCTTTATTACTGTTCTTTTCATTGGTAGAAATATTATTTCTCTACCTATGACGTCAGAGGTTCTAAAAATAATGAAATTGCACCATGGTTAATAATGAATTTTTATTCAGCAGTTTTGGCATCTGACGTTTCACTTAATTATTAAATCACATTGCTATTTACAAATGTCTTTAGGCACCAAATTTATTTATTGCATGATAAATTAAAAAATATTAACTTAATTAGTACCTATAAAACATGTCTTACTAAAAATACTTCGAAAAGTGAAAATCGTTGGTCCATCATATTCAACCATAGATTATACAACCCCCATATATTGATTTTTGAGGCAATAGATTCTCCCTCACAGTTTTCTGGGGGAGTACCAGAATCATCACTTTGCATTTCACTTTCCATTTTTATATATTTTATTACACTTAACACGGAAACACTTTCTAACTTAATAATTTTAGCAGATCACCAGAAAATTTCTGCCAAAAATGTCAAGTTATTCATTTGTTTTTTTTAATGGCCGCGAACAGCCACCGTGATATTTTAAATTTATAAGCTTTTTCATTAAATTTTAGTAAAATAAATAAATAAATAGCTAATTAATTGTACTGATAGTAAAAAAAATACTATATTTTCCACGTGAGTGAAGATTTAACATTTTAGACCGCGTTTTGCGGGCTGCGCTAGCGCGTTCATCCCGCAATTTGACGCAGGTCAAAAATATTAAACTTCTCTCACTTGGTAAATAATATACTATTAATACTTCAGAGAGATTCTACATTAAAAACTACGAAAAAACTTCCCATACACAAATATTCACAAATCGATTTTAAGGGAGCTACAGACCCTTAAAAAGTGTTACTCTAAGAGGCCCTAGTACTCTTAAAACTGATTTCCAAACCTAGATGTATATGAGCTTGTTTTCACAGTTTTTAATGTAGAATCATAGTGCAGTATTCAAATTTTTATTGGTACATTTTTTAGTTCCTATTTTTCATGCCCAGAACGTGAAATTGTCTTTTTAATTGCAATTTTCTCGAAAACAGTTGACTCCACAGTGTTACATAAAGTGTACCTTTTTATGTATTTTTAATTAAGGATTATTATTTTATTGAGAAAATTTAAGAATAAAAAGTTTGGGGCAAAAAAGTGATATCGCCCCCCCTCCCCATTTTCACTTCCTTGGTTAAAATTACCAAATATTACCGAATAGATGTGAATGTGACTGTATCGTATTACTAAGTAAAAATTAAGGTTATTCTTCTGCATAAAAAAAAAAGTTTGCCTAAAGAAGTACCTTAATTTGCTCAATTTAAATTAATCTGTAAATAAAGATATAGAAAATTTCGATTTTGTATGTAAAATAGTATATTATTTACCAAGTGGGAGAAGTTTAACATTTTTGACCTGCGTCAAATTGCGGGATGAGCGCGCTAGCGCGAAGCCCGCAAGACGCGGTCTAAAATGTTAAATCTTCACTCACGTGGAAAATATAGTATTTTTTTCACTACCAGTACAATTAATTAGCTATTTATTTATTTTTTTACTAAAATTTAATGAAAAAGCTTATAAATTTAAAATATCACGCTGGCCGTTCGCGGCCATTAAAAAAACAAATGAATAACTTGACATTTCTGGCAGAAATTTTCTGGTGATCTGCTAAAATTATTAAGTTAGAAAGTGTTTCCGTGTTAAGTGTAATAAAATATATAAAAATGGAAAGTGAAATGCAAAGTGATGATTCTGGTACTCCCCCAGAAATAAGGGGACAGGCGAAAACTGTGAGGGAGAATCTATTGTCTCAAAAATCAATATATGGGGGTTGTACCTCTAGTAATCTATGATCCTTACGATAATATATGGGTTGTATAATCTTTGGTTGAATATGATGGGCCAATGATTTTCACTTTTCGAAGTGTTTTTTTTAAAACATGTTTTATAGGTACTAATTTAGTTAATATTTTATAATTTATCTTGCAATAAATAAATTTGGTGCCTAAAGACACTTGTAAATAGCAATGTGATTTAATAATTAAGTGAAACGTCAGATGCCAAAACAGCTGAATAAAAATTCATTATTAACCATGGTGCAATTTTATTATTTTTAGAACCTCTGACGTCAGGTAGAGAAATAATATTTCTACCAATGAAAAGAACAGTAATAAAGATGTGGTTTTAGGCTGGTAGTGAAAAAAAATATTTATTGTTATTAAAAAAGAATTAAAACATATAGGTTATATTTTATGGTACAAATTTATAGTTTATTTCGAACTACATATATACATATACAACAAACAATATCGATATATTTATTTTTATTTGCCATAAAACTTACTATCACCATAAAATATTTGTTAAAAACAATTAATTTACTGCAATTTATTACTAAACTAAACAAATTTTATTACCCTATATAGATCTATATATGTACTTCTGTTAGAAAGATTACCAGTTTGTCAATGTACTTACTAAATTTTAAGAAAGGCCACTTAAGTGTTTTCATTCATATTAATAGTAAAAATCAGATTAGAAAATTATAATAAACATTTTTAAAAACCTTTAAAAAAAACTTTAATTATTGTACCAGGGTTATCAAGATAAATTTTTTGACGTCTCATTCGTTAAAACATGTAAAGTAGTTTTGCCGCTGGAAATTCAATAAAACCTGCAGTGACTCAGTTGTGGATGGTAAAACGCGAAGATCTTACCAGTTCGGATGCGACTCGCGTAATTTCTTCGAAGCTTCGCAAAGGCGGACCCCTTATACGAAAGCAGCAGAGGTATGAGGCACTGCAGGTTTTACTGAATTTCCAGTATACTAGCTTTAGAACATACCATTATTTATGATGTTTTCAGACTGTGAAATCAATTTTCTTCACCTATAGCAATAATAATTTAGTAGGACTAAACTTTATAAACAATTGATATCTGCCACTTGATTTTCCTTGAACTGCAAAGAAATGTCATTGCTTATAATTTTTAATGGACAAAATGCAACAATATTTTGCCATTGGATAAAAAATGAGCATGGCAAATATTATAAATGAATTAATTATAATAGTAAATAAATGCCACCCACTAGAACTGTCAACTTTCAGTGAATAAATCAATTTATTTATTTGTTTTCAGAAATGGCGATTTCAAAGGCTACTTGTTTTTGCGCGGTTAATTAAAATCCAGCAAACATTTTAGTTTATTATTGATATAAAAATGTTAAATAATAAGAATAAATGCGCTAGTAGTGAAAAAAATAATATATAAACCATGGTAGAGAAGACTATTATAGCCTCATGCTCTTAAATCCCTATATAAACAAATGTCTAAAAATGCGTCGTAAGGGAGATAGCCCCTTTGAAAAAAAAAAGGTTTTTATTTAGTAACTCAGGAACGCTTTGAGGTGGAGCAACAACGTTTTGAATGTAAACTAACCTCAATAAGGTCCATCTTTGTATGCTATCTTCATGTACTTATTTTGTGAGAAACTGCGGGGCCTTATTAGTTTTTTGCCCCAAACTTTTTCTGTAACTTTTTTGTAATAAGGCCCACCAGTTTCGCAGCCCCCCGTTTAAAATAAGTACATGAAGATAGAATACAAAGATGGGCCTTATTAAGGTTAGTTTACATTCAAAACCTTAGTGCTGTACCTCAAAGCGTTCCTGAGTTATTAAATAAAAACCGAATGTTTTAGCCACTTTCAAAGGGACGTAGCTCCCTTACGACGCATTTTTAGACATTTTTCCTATGTAGAATCACGCCTTAAAATTAATGGCATAATTTACTGGACATCCTGTATATTAAGGAAACAACTCTCCTTTTCTTGTAGTAGAAGACTAGATACTTTTTGTCCCTGATCTATATATTATATATACAGCCTGTTCCAGAAGTCGCGTACCGAAATTTCAGAGGTGATTCTAAATCCAAAAATATGAAAAAAAGTTTCTATAAAGGTTGGTCCGGAAATGAGCCCTAAGGGAGCTACGGCCCTTCGAAGATGACGTATTGAATGGGGAACAAAAAAAAGCACCAATAAAATTTTAATGCTGCAGGGTGATTCTTCATTTAAAACTGAGCAAAAAAGTATTATACACCAAAACACCTAAATTTAATATTAAAGAAGTAATAGCCTTTTAAAAAGTAACGTTTTTGGTGGCACAAAATGTTACCTCTTAATTGCATTTTTTTTTGATAACGGTTGCTCCTACAGTGTTACACTATATGATATTTTATATGTATTTTTACTCTAGAAATCTATATTTTTTGCAACAAATCCAAAAAACATACACATAGAAAAGTTTGGGGCAAAAATGTTTTAAGTGTCATATATTTTGTCCGTCTGGGCACGCCTCTGAATAAATTAAAAAAATAAATTAACATAAACTTATTGCCCTTATTAATACTAGTATACATGCAAAAGCTCGCCGCTCTAGCTTAAACGGTACCCGAGTTATTAATTAAAAACCTTATTTTTATTACAATTTTAAAGGGCCCTAGATCCCTTAGGGCTCATTTCCGGACCAACCTTTATAGGAACTTTTTTTATATTTTTGGATCTAGAATCACCTCTTAAATTTTGGCATGCCAGTTATGGAACACCCTGTATATTATATATAAATCTATTAAATTCTAACCAAGAACTGGGACCTTTCCAACGGAAGTATATAAATCGTTAAAGTAAAATACTTTTTATTGTAAAATTGGCACGCCTGGTAATTTGGTTTACTTTATTACGCTGTCAGTACGTAAATAAAATTGTGGGTAAAAGCCATCAAATTATGTAGAAAACTCTGTATTTTATCCCAGGTTTCTAAAGGTTTTTAAATTAGTAACTAGTATTGTAATGTTAAATTGTTTGGTAATGATTACTGTTCGTTTTAGAAACCGTTTTTGAATTACATCACATAAATTTTCTTCGTACAACGTGTTTTAAAACCTCCTTTAGAGAATTTTCGATATTTTCTCAAAAGCATTTCCTTCAGTATCGGACTGGCCTTGCATTTTACCAAAAAAAATATTCCCATATCTTCGAAACTAAGCATTTTTGGTTACATACATACCCACTTTTCTTCTCAGAACATATTATTTTATAACCCAGTTAAAATAATACTAATAACCAAGTATATCTATCTGATGGTTATGATTGGTTTTAAGAAAAAAATTATCAGAATGTTATTAAACACATCTAAAAATGCTTAGTTTGCGGGTATGGGAGAATTAGCTCAGCGGTCTAAGGCATCGATATAGCATTGACACTGAGCCAATGATCGTGAGTTCAAACTTCACTGGCCGGCGCCGAAATTTGGTGAAGACGTACTCCCTAGATATATTGGTTCAAAAGTCAATTAAAGCCGGTGGTTTCCTCTACTACTAGCCCACACAAGTCCTGGACTTAGGGGATGCTTAATTAAGTAGAATAGTACAAGGTTAAAAAAATATATATATATATGAAGATTTATTTAAAAATAAAAGTAATAATCGTAAAAATTTTTGAAATAAATTAAATTTTATCACTTATTTTCGCTGTTTAAAATTTTATTATACAATATGTTATAGAATGATTTGTTTTAAGTAAGCATGTGCCTTAAAATGCTTAGTTTCGGAGTTATAGGCATTTGCCCGGTAAAATGCGACCAGTCCGACACTGTCTTTGTTTAAAATATTATTCTAAAACCAGATAATATGGAACAGATGTTTGTTTTGTCCATATAAAGTATAAATATTAAACTTTGCGAAACCCAAAGCACTGACCAAAACTCCAAAACCCTACAAAATACATAATACATTCTATAGCAAACCTTATTCTGTTGTCCATATTTTAAATTTAGTTTTTCAACTATTTCCACAAAATATATTGTTTTATAATATATTATATTGTTGTAAACATGGCTTCTTTTTGTAGTTTGATAAAAAGTTACTTAGATCCTCAGTGGTAAGGGAACGTTCAAGTATTACGTAACGCAAAATGTACCAAAATTCATACACTTCATACCTCGGTTCTCGCGTTATTCAAGGCTGTAGAGATTTCACATTTTGGCTACCCCCCCTAACACACCCCCTATTAGGGGGGGTAGCCAAAATATGATATCTCTATAATCTATAATAACGCGAGAACTGGAGTATGAAGTGTATGAATTTTGTTACATTTTGCGTTACGTAATACTTAAACGTTCCTAAGTACACAAAAAAAATTAATTAGTAAAACAATAAGTCTTATTCATATTAATTGGCCTTGTATACCCGCAAGAATATTAATTCTTTAAATCGACTTTTTTGCTTTTAAGCAAAAATTGAAGTTAAAACCATATCTTACAAAGACCAAGCGGTTAAAACTTGAATCACGTAACAGTACTTGATTAGAATAATAAAATTTCTTGTATTGAGAGAAATCACCCTCCTCTTAACTTTTGAACAAGTTGAGATACCGACTTTTGAACCGCTCTGTATGTAGTAGGCTACTCATGGAGTACTACTACTACTAGTAGTAGCGTAGTAATAGTACCGCCTTCACCAAAATTAAAAATATTTAAATATTTACAATGTTGACAAATGTGCTAATATGTAATTATCTACCCTACGTGTAAATAAAAAAGCATGGTCAGAATTGTGTTTAAGCAATTAGGAGAGTGTACAACACAAAGTACTAGTAATATTCAATATACATACATTAATAAAAAAACTGTGGTAAAAAAAAGAAGAAGAAAAATCTTAGTACCTTTTTGATGGGAACGTCATAATGTTTATATTACCATAAAGAACCTATTTTATCCTAAGGTCTATCCAGAAATACGTTAAAAATAAATATATTTGTTCTGGACCAACATATCCTATATCTAGCAAGCTATAAAACAGTCAAAAATTGTACAGATAGCTAGATAAATCTTGAAAATATGATGTTCACATTCTCAAAAGTTTATTGAAATATAGAATTCTACAAGAAAAGGTACCAAGTATTCAAAAATATAGAAAAGTTTGAACTTTTTTATATTATTTCAAAAACCATGAAAGATGAAATACTGAAAAAAATATATGAATATTAAATATCAGATAAACTTTTAAGGAAAACTATAGCAAACCACTTAGGGGCGGGGTAGGAAGGCCCATGGGGCAAAAAGGGACAAAAATCAGATGTTTATTGGTAATTCGATTACTAATGATCGTATGAAAAGAAAAATTAAACCAAAAGAAAGCCTAAATAATTTTATACAAAAAATGTTATATCCCGAGACCTGATGATTTAGCCGGCTAAACTGCAAGTAGCTGTCTTTTTGTTAATTTTGCTTAGAAAATGTCCCAAAATTATAAATTCGACCGCAGGTCGAGAGCTTTTTTATGAAATATTAAGTTAAAAACATTTCCTTTAAATCAAAATTACCCCAAGCACAGCTGCTTGTAGCTTAGCTGGTTTAAATCATTAGGTGGAGGGTATGTTTTAAGATTATTTCTTGAAAAAATTTAGATCAAACAAGCAACTTTTTATTATATCAAAACAAGGTTTATAAATAACTTTTATTTCCTACAACAAAATAAGAAATTGAACAGTTGTTTTTTTTATCTACATTTTTTTTCAGAAAATAATCTTAAAATATACCCCTCCACGTAATGATTTAAACCACCTAAACTACAAGCAGCTGTATTTTTAGTAATTTTGAGCTATCGGCATAAAAGTCGCTCATCTAAATAGCGAGATGCTATTTAATCGCTCTTAATTAACAGGATTGGTCAATTATGACATTTTCTTAAAATTTGATTGGTTTAAAATTTATGATGGAAATAATAATTTTTAAGCTACGACTAGAATTTTTGGAGATACACGCACACCGGTCTGGAAACAATTTTTAGCTCCTTTCATATAACCCAAGTTTTTTTTTCATAATTTAATTATTTAGAGCTTTGGCATCTTTTTAAGACCAAATTTAAAAAAATCTATCGATGCGTTTTTGAGAAAAACAATTTTCATTTGTTGACAAATTGTGTCCTTTCTGTTGACATTCACAAATGTTTATTTTGGTCTATTTCTTTTATGCTTAGATTTTCCTGTTATTCAGAAGACAACAATACAATGTTGTCTCCCAATTAGGAGAATGGAATTTTCCTTTTATTATATACTTCACAGTTTTCAAGATGGAAGAGAATTATACGACGGTTTTAAAATTTGCAAAACCATCAAAAATTACTGTAATAATGAAAACATCGGCCAAAAAAAAACTAAGTTCAATTACTAGGTTACTCGGACTAACTACGGCTTTCCTTTCAGATGTTCAGTTTAAGCCCTAAATCCGAGCGCAGAAGTTGGTAGGTTGAACAGTGACTTTTCACGTGTTCATTTCAAATTTGGCGGCGTATAAAATATGCCATGTCTGTAACTACGTAATAATAAAACGAATAGGGTTTATTCATTGCAAAAAAAAAATATTATTTTTTTAATTTTTGTATGCTTATGTTGTTTATTTATGAGTAAGTTCTTAATTTTATCTTATAAATATTTTTTTTTCTTTCTTCTATCAAGTTATTTAAATAAATTTACCTAGCTAGTCAAAATTGACAAAAAATAATATTATAATACAAATTATATTATATTATATAAATAACTCATTTAAATATTATTTTCTATTGCATTTATAATTAAATAATTAAAGCTATAAAGAACACGTTTAACGATAAATAAGTCAAAATTTTAAAAAATTTATTCGACTTTTAAATTGTTTTTTTATTTTGCGACTCTTATAAGCTCATAATCACACACATTTTGCGTGTTCTTGTAGGCCCATAAGAGGTCTCTACTTTTTTTTCTTTTGGGTTGGCAACAGACAAAAGTCTATCGTCGGTTTAAAGTTTAATTTTCTACAAAATTTTCTGTTTAGGTTATGTTTTACCATGTTAAAATTGTGGCTTGGTTACTTGCAGTGGAAAAGAGAAGAAATGACTAAAAAATATATCAAAATAATATTCGTTCTTAGAGTTTTAAACATGGCAAAAACTGTAATGCCAATTCAAAACAAAAATCCCTAAATCAGTCATCAATTTAAATGTAAGTTTTTAAAAATTTTAGAGCAAAATAGAAAAAAGTGTATAAAGCACTAGTTTCATAACACGTTTTTAGCGCACTAGTACTTTAGAAAACTCACCGCAAGCGGCTTGTTTTCTAAACTTGTACTCGTGCGCTAAAAACGTATGTTATGGAACTAGTACTTTAATATACTATTAAAGAGAGGCGTAATTTTTACGCCGTGTCTGTAGTAACGTTCCATAAATAAGGTATCTGTGGCAGTGGGTTAACCAAAATATATTTTTGATAACGAATTTGACAACGAACCAGCTAGGTGACCTCCAAAGTACCTCGTTCCCTTCTTATGTAAAAGTGGTTTCGGTTAGATTTGGCTAAATTTGGATATGTTATATTTCTTTTTATTATGATCAAAAGTTTATTGCAGTTTTTTGAAAAAGTAATGGAGTCAGTGCGCGTTTTCACTGTCAATTTATTTTTAGCACACCAAAATATATACACATATATACAAAATATAGCCTGGTTAGTAGTAATGGACTTTTTTGTGGGCCTGTATTATTTATATTAATATAAGAATATCCATATGAACATTCCTTTTAGAAAAAAATCATCTAAGATTTAGGACAAAATTACAAAAACCTTATACTTAAATTAAAAAAAAAGTGGTTTATGAAAAATATATTTTATGAAGAATATCTAATAAAAACGCAATATCCTATCCATTTCTAACAATGTACTAAGGAATGTAAAGCATTCAATATCTTCAGGGCTTTTTTCCTCTATTATGATACATCATACTAAAATGTATCCTTTTTAGCCATTACCTTTGTCTAGTATTCTTTATTGACAGAATACAATGATGCCATATTTTTCCACGCAAATGGCTCTACACTTTTGTATAAAAGTGTCTTTATTTTGAAAGAATTATTTTTATATTCAATAATAAAACACTAAAAGATATATAAAGAAAAGTATATTTTTCTACTCGTATAAGGAAATCTTTAGATTTTTTAACGAGTCACTGAACTCAAATGAAGGGTCCAGTGGAAAAACGATGAGGTTCCATTTTTTAAAAAGTTGAGAAAAACAAAATTTAAAGTTTCGCAACTACTGGTAAAATAGTTTTTAATGACATTTAAAGTTCTTTTTAAGTAATTTTCTCGATCAAAAATTCATTAGGACCCCATGTTAAAACCAGGCACGAATAAAAACTTCATGTATACCCAACATTTTTATTCATTTAAAAGATGTAAACATTCAAATTCAAATTTTCAACTCCAGTTTTTAGTGGAATCCCATTTTTTGTCCCTTGTAAGGTTTTGTATGTTGCTTCTTCATATTACAAGCTAACAGACGCCGCTAAAATGTCGATTTCGAAAAAAATGGAACCTCATAGTTTTTCCACTGAAATGCTACTGTTTAAAATAGGTAGAGTTTTCACCAATTTTATTTTTATCAAAAAAAACACACTTCTTGGGGTATTGGTTATTGCATAAAAACTAAAGAAACCCCCTATGTAATATTTAACCCTTTCTATGCAAAAATACCATCCTGTCTTATAAAATATTCATATTTTAAAGACACATCTTTATTTTTCCAGAATTTTTTTTATACCTACTCAATTTTAAAGACACAAAAAGAAAAGTACATACTAGAATTTGAATTTACGATGTCCAAACAAATAAAAAATACCACTGTAAAGACGTAACGATGTTTGTCCATAAAAAGTTTGCTATCACCTCATTTTTTGATGGTTATTTGGATACACAGTAAAAAAAAAAGATATGAGGCCCCGGGGTTTTATTTATTGAAGGTGTTAAGGGATTTTATTGGAGGCGGTTATTTGAGAAGTGCCAAATCAAAAGCCGTCATCTGATTGAAAAAAAAATACTCTTAGTGTCATACTTCAGATGGTGTAGCGTGACTTATTTAAAGAAGTGAGGTTACGTTGTCTGACGAGCCCTGACGAGTAAGTTTTCATAAACCATTTCAAATTTTATAATTTCGAAAAATGTAAAATTTTCTTAAAAAAACTTATTTTTAGGGCTTTGCCCTGATGATGTTTTAAATAACGAAAGCGCTAGGCGAAGATTTTAATAAATACACTGATTACTTTGGTTTGTTTTTTTATTTTTATTTTTTATAAAATATCATATAGTTATAGTTATAAAAGTAGCAATAGAATTTCTGGACAATTTTGCACTAAAAATACCACAATATTCCATACTTTGAAATTTTTACGGCACATTAAATACAATTAATGATAAATCAATGGCCATTATTTTCAGTTGATCTGTCAAT
The DNA here is from genome assembly GCA_958510825.1 of Brachypterus glaber. Classification (NCBI taxonomy): domain Eukaryota; kingdom Metazoa; phylum Arthropoda; class Insecta; order Coleoptera; family Kateretidae; genus Brachypterus; species Brachypterus glaber. Next base: position 2,932,033 of record OY294050.1, read on the forward strand.
TTCCGGGTTTTTAGTCAATTTAATAATTATTATTTGGCAATACATAGTACACAGTAAAATTTTTCTATTGACACAGGCCTTACATAAAATATTCAATTTAAGAGATCTGAAACAATATATATATATATATATATATCTAGTTTGCATATTTCAAACTAGGTGTTTTGTTTGATTTTAAATTCTGTATCTTTAAAACATTATATTCTAGCAAAAAACTGTATATAACATTTTTTATAGGGCTTAAAAAGAGCTTTTATTTAAAATATAATTTTTTGAAATCGGGTTATAAATATGTGAGATATGCTGAAAAAACCTTTTACTGCTTTAAACGCCAATATCTCGAAAACAATGCGTTTTAGGAAAACGTTGTTTATAAAATTTTTTGACCAATTTAAAATTATCTTTTATATAAGTGCTAAATTAACCAAATACAATAATAATTGCCTTAATTATAAACAAAAAAATGCTAAAAATAGGAGTTTTACCCTGTTTTTACCCCCTTACCCCAAATCGTTTACCCCCAAAATCTAATCAGCTCTTCGGAATACGATAAGAAACAATATGCAAAAAACCGCAAGTCGATATCTCATGTATAAATGGAGTTAGAGAGTTTACACCCACCCAGACAGACAGACAGACAGACGGAAGCAAATTTTTTTTTACAGATTTCGACTCAGTATGGTCTAAAACGTCGAGATATGTGAAAAAAACGAGGTCAAAGATTTTGACTTTTCGGCGAAGATTTCAATACATCGGCACTCTTGGTAGCACTAAGTGCCGATGAAAAAAAAAAGTTAATCGACCAGGATTTGAACTTCTATAATTGTTTTTTTTTTTAAGATTTTTTCTATGGAAAAGGGCTTTTTTCGGTTATTAAGGTTTCTGTTCCAGTCTACGCTGATTTTTATCGATTTATTCAAAAATGCTGACTATTACTTGACATTGCCGTTTAAATACTAAATATAATTGCAAATCTTAATGTACAATAGTCGAACAAGTGCACTCGAGTGGCGAAATTGAGTTTTATATTGCGAAGTTGCAGAACTCATTAAAACTGGAAATTCAGAATTACGAAGTTAGTGAAACACGGAAAGAAATTAGTGGGCTCTGCGCTATACATTATAAGATATTTGGTAACAGTGGCAAATTATAGTGATTTAAGCTATAGATTATAAGGGACACAATAACTAATAATGTTAAAAATAAATTGGAAACGATTATATATGTTACAGACACGATTATATTTATTACAGGCACTATTATATATTTACAGAAATTTTATTATATTATAAAAATTATTAGCACGGACAATAATTAAATCTATTTAAGCTATAAATGCCATACTATTTGTTATATTTTATTATTCACTAAACAATTAAAGTATTTCATATAAATTTTTACACTGACTGCCATAATTGTAAGAGAAAGCCTTGTATTTATATAATAAGCGATTATAATTTGCTTGGTATGTGTGTTATAGCGCTCCTAGCTATATTTTTTTTTTCCGTGAACAAGGGTTGCCAACCATCGCTAAGTAAGTGAGTAAAAGAAGTGAAAAAGAAACTAAAATTTATTAAAAAAAGTGCTGCGAACTAAGCATTATTTTCCCTTAAAAAACATGTACATAAAAACCCAATTAAAAAATAATTGGGGCATGTCTCCATTGAGGTAGAGACGGGAGAGTGCCATTCGACCATGCTGCGCATGGACAAACTGTGCCGACAAGGGAGCTTTGTTTTTTTGTTTTGAGTTTGCGCAGTTACTTCGACTTTGGTTTTTAAACTAACCTAAAATTTATTTCACATGTGTTTTTCAAGGAATTAGAGTGGGGGAAGCAGGAATTCTGTCTGACCGAGTGGCTATCTTTGTGTATTTCGAAGTGCGCAAGACCGTTAATACGGAATTTTAGAGAGAGATAGATAGATGCGCGAATCAAAATTGGCACAAGAAATTTAAACGGCTCTGGCACTCTCCCCACTCTACCTCAATGCATGTCTTCCTTCGTTCTATAATTTAGTCAAAATTATTTGAGTGAAAATGTGTATACTTTTCATTATTTAAATTATCATTCCTTAGGATGGTCATGTCCTCCCCTCCCCTGTGTTAAATAATGAAAGAAATATTATTTTGCAGGAAAAGTCAAATTTTATAGCCAATAAAATGTACAATTATATGATTTTTCAAAGACCGGCAACCCTACTCAATATGAAGTTTAATTGATTATAACGAAACATTGTTTTTACAGCACACTAAATTATTTACCACAAAAATTTAAATTGCTTTTAGATTAGTAAGCACATAGTTTTAAACTAACGAGTAATCAATATGCAGAGAAATTCAAGACATAACCTGCAAACAACATAGTTTCACTAATAACACCAGTTTACAAAGCTTTTGTTTTGAAGCAATTTGACGTACTGAAACTGAAATGTACCTACATCTTTCTTATTTAAAATTACATTATCTTATATTATATTAAAATATGTTTACAAGATTTTACATAAAAGTGTTTAAGTAAAAGCTGCAAATCCTTTGCGAATAAACTTTACACTACGATATTTCAAGAAGTCTTTCATATAAAAACTTCAAAGGAGGGTATCGCATTTTGGGCTAAATCGCCTACAATGATAAGACTTTACATGCTTATAGATACATAAAAAATAATTACTTAGCCAACATTTCAGACCTTTTTACATCCCGGAACATACTTTGATTAATTATTTTAATTACGATTTTTGACATATTATGTCAATGCACGATTTGGCAACATTGCACCTAAGGTTCGTGTGAAGTGTCATGTCATGTCAAAATAAAAACAACTTCTTCTGTGGGCCAAGGGTTGTGTATTGTGATATGTTGACTGACCTTGACTGTAAAATTGAAATATTTTGTTGTTTTGTTGTTCATTTTTACGGATTTAACATGGTAAAATTCACATTGTGTATTACACAATGTGTATTGGAAATCAGACTAGTTTTTCAGTAAGATTATCGAGTTGTTTTTGATGTATGTATTTATACTAATAATATTGTAAAGCAATCAAGCAGCTCCAACGTTATAGTATAGTAACATAAAGCCTGCAGTCCCGTGGAATAGTGTGAACTCTGACTAGTAATTTAATGTGACTTTCAAGGCTTATAAAATATTTAGTTTAGCAAAATAGCATTGTTGTCACGTTTACGATAACACAAAAGTTGCTAACAAAAAAATTATTTTAATCAAAATTAACAAATAAACTTATTAAACAGTTTATCATCATTTCTTTTCATCAGTTTGCACTTTTTTTAAACAAAAACAAATTCTCATTTAGCCCAAAACTCCCCTTTAAAACGATATCCTTCTTTGGATAAAGAGTTTTCTATTTGGTAGAAAACTCTTGGTTGTATTTTCAAAAATTCTGTTATCAAATAATTTAGGATCTTTGTAGTTTATGTACAGTAAAATATGGTTAATATCACAAGTTCACACGGTTTTTGTCCCAAGCAGCTAGAAGCAGTTTTTTAGGTAACTTTTGGCGCTGATTACGAATTTGCAGTCCGTTTTTTGCAGGTCAGGTTCTTAGATAAATGAATGAGCCATTTTTCGCAATTTTTAACCAAAAATCATTACTTTATTTGGAAAAATAATTACTGATTACTTTTCGATTTAGAACCATAAAAATACGTCTCTTCTTCTTCTTCTACTATATTTTTTCTTGGCGATTTTACATTTCCGCCACTTAGGTGGGTTAGGTTCCGACTAAAATAAACTTTTACAATAATTTTTTTTCCAAATTTGCTTAGCGGCAAGCGGATAAAGAGTTCAATACGTCTCGAAACATCGCAGTCAGCTCTTAGTCGTTGTGAGACCGCAATACTACCAACATGAGAAATCAAAAAAATCTGACCTGATGGCGAGAAACGAGCTACATATTGGTATTCAGCACGCAAAAGTATTAAAAAAAACACTTTTGTCTTCTTGGGTCCAAAAGTTTACCGAATTTTGTAAACCTGTGTATTGGAAAAGGTAAAAAGGGTCAAAAGGACAAAACAAATATTTTTGGCGATTACTTGATTAACCTTTATTTATTACCATCCGTATAGAAAAAGTAGGTATCCTATCTGTTTCACTTGTTGAATTTGGAACACCCTGTTTATTTATAAATAAACATAATCCAATATTTCAATAAATATGTTTCTGCTTCTGTTAAATTAAGTTAATTTGCTCGCAGAAATTGTGCTTATTCATTTAAATTTAGTATTTCGAATTTACAATTAAGTTAACAGAAACTTAATTGTATAGCAATATTGTTATCAATATATAATCAAGATTAACAAAGTTAGTTTATAATTCGACATTTAAAATAGTTACGAACAGCAAGCATAGAATCTAAGTTTATTATACTTTCCTCGCTCTAATATACACTAAAAAAATAAGTGTAAAATTTTAACTCTATATCCAAACTGGTACGTATTTATCACACCACTCATGGCAGCTGGTTTAAATAAAGTGGTAAACTTACTCGATGAGTGGGCTTATACCAAGCTAAAGGAGCAATGGAGGGCGGTCGACGGTTGCCGGCAAGCTAAGGACTTCCTAGCTGGCCCAAGCAAATCAAAAACCGACTAGTTGCTGGAAAAAGGAAGGACTGCACTCAGACAACTTGTAGGGGTCCTCACGGACCACTGCAAGCTAAGGAAGCACCTGGCAACAATGCGGATTCTAAAGAGTCTGCTATGCCCAGAGTGCGGAGAGGATGAAACATCCTCTCATTACTTAGCCGAGTGTGTCAGATGCGACAGGATTAGGTTGCAAGTCTTTAAAACTCAAAGACTCAACCAAGATGACCTAAGAAATCTCCCATGGGCCAATATCCTGACCTTTATGAAAGGACGGGCAGGTTCAAGGAGGACTCAAATTAGTAAATGGCTGGGATTACCTGGGGTGACAAAAAGGGCCAGAAATTACCTAGTCCGGCTTTGGCAAACCCAAAAATTTACTACCACTACTACTACTACTACTACTACTACTATAGAAGAGAAAAAGATGCAAGTCGCTTGTAAAACAAGTTAACACTACGATATTTCAAAAACGCTTTGACCCAGTGACTTGAACTTCGGAACAGAGATTTTCTAAGTTGTAAACAAAATTTGTTTCAAATTTCAAGTCTCTATGTCAAAGATTTCTTGGAATATCGTAGTGTAAAGTTGTTTTGCAAGCGACTTGCATCTTTTTCTCTACTATATATGTACATCCAATTTTTTTTTAAAAGTCTCAGGGCAAAATTTACCATTCAGAGTTCAAAGTTTACACCCAAAAATATTTGCACTTCCTTAAAAAAAATAATTTTTTTTTTAAATTTCAAGAAAAAAAAATAAGCATAAATTAGAAAGCGACACAAAAAACAAAAAAGGCCAAGAACGCTTTTGGAGACCATTGTATTCCAATATTATTTGAGGCGCTAAATCCAAATTTAAGACCAAACAGCACCTCATCCGATTAATTTTTGTGTGGCTGTGTTATTATTCAGAAATGGCTTTCTGTTGACCTAGATAATATTTTATTAGCGTTTTTAATTACCAATAAAAATATTAATATAATATTTATGTACACTACATATAAATATATAACGGCGTTATAAAATATGTCATAATGTAACAAACCATAAATCCTGAGTATTTTTAATAAAGCAACGTACCACACACAAAAAGACAAGAGTAAAATATGTGTACTTACTTCCGAAAAGATACCGTATTGTTAAAAATGTTAAGTGACACTTTATCGTATATAATATAACAAGTACCACCCCTCAAAATTGTTCAAAAACAACTCTTTGTTTTAGATTTTTTTTTTAAATCATGTAAAGGGTTTTTATTTTTTTAAGGATATAAAAACTTTGATATTGGACCTTTATGGAACAAAAATGTATTTCTAGATAATAACTTTAGGAATATTCTCAATTTTTATGCTCTATCTCTAAAACGGCTATTTTATAGGTAAAAATGCTAAAAATTAAAACATGAAGTTAATAAAGGCTAGAAAAAGATGGAGTTAAGTGCAATTGTTTGAAAAAGTTATGGGGCTTTTTCACTGTCAAGTACATTCTTAGCTCACAAAAATACGTAATACGTAACGAGAACCTTGGTCCTTTTCTGGTCGAAGTAAACATATTGTTTATGAATTTATGATCTCACGTCACAGACATAAATCCTGAAACCTTATGTTGTTATTTAGTGACCTTTTCCGAAATTTTACGAATAATGTTACTGATAGTGTCCAAAAATGTATAAATTATTATTTATTCGAAATTTTTTAATCATAAGCAAGAATGGTGAACCCCGCGCAGAATCTATGTCAACAGTTTTTGAAAAGCAAGAAGAAAATTGTAGAAAGTACAAAAAAAGTACTAAAAAAGAAAATTTAAGCATCAATCTACAAATGTTATTTTTTTTAATGTTTTATGCTAAAAAATGTGGCAGAATATTTTTCGGCAAGTTAAAAAAAATAGTGGTTCATAATTTCATTTAAAAGGTATAATTTTAGGTCTCGCAGCTCAGGTAATGTACAGTTTTATTTTAATTACAAACAAAAAACTTACTTTTACTATAATTTTAAATATATTTTCACTTATTTAAAACATTTTCTTATAATTATTTGTAAGAAAGCTGCCTTGATCTAATTTTTTACCCAGATAGATTATGCGCCGCGATTAATCTATAGATTGAACGGTATAACACCGTATAAGACCATTAAAATGGACCTTATTAATATCAGTTTACATGCAAAAACTCTTTTGCATTCCATATATTAAATAACAAAAGCATTATGGTGGAGCCCTTCATAGGATTCCCATAGGAGCCATTTATAAACTTTTTTCTATACATATCATTTCTCATTAGAAACTGGTTATATTTTTAAAACAACATGTATATTTTAAGTAAGCAAAAACATATTTTATTCTTGTTTTCACTATAGTATATTTTTTTGATGGAAGATATACATATTATAAATATGGAAATGCCAAAGGTTTTTCAGGTTTTATGTATAAAAATAACCAAGAAAAATATCAGAAGATTAATTCATACACTGAAAAAAAAATTAACAAATGAATATGGCATTTACTCATTCGTTTGAGCCTTGGATATTTTTTAAATAAATAGTGAATTTTACGTGTTACGTTTCATAGACTATACTTTTTCTCCCACTGCAGTATGAAACACTGGATGACTTTAAACTGCGGACATGGTTGAAAACAATGTTTTTTCACTACTAATACAATAATACAATATTTATTTAAAGTATTTATTTGAGCAAGGCTACTTGATTTTTATGAAAATTTCAAGAAATATAATTTCTGTTAATAATTTATTTTATTATTTGAATAAAAATAGTTAAATAGTGCTAGTAGTGAAAAAACTAATGTATAAAGTACGGTAGAGAAGACTATTATAGCCTCGCACTCTTAAATCCCTCGCTGCTACGCAGTTCGGGCTTTAATATGCTCGGCTATAAAAAATGTCTTCTCTACCTTGGTATATAATTACTATTATTAAGAAATAAGTACTTAAAAACTTTTTTTTTTTAATTTAACCATTCATTTACAAATTATAATACAAAAATTGAAGGTTATGTCAAATTTTTGTAACAGATATCATGGTTTAAGTAATCAACAATAGATAGAGCGGTTTTATTGATTTGAACTAAGTTAACTAAAAACTGGTCAAATATTAAGAAAACATAATAAAGGTTATCTAACATAATTATGTAATTTTAACGCAAAACTAAAATGCATTAAATTATTCCATACTTCTTGATAAAATATATATTTTTTACTAATGTTGCTACAGTTTTCTTTACTTTTATAGGCAAGAAATGGCACCACATGTGCTTATACTTTAAAACTTGATATGGAATAGTCGTACCGTATCTAGAGCTAGAATGGATTCATTCTATCTTTAAAAAATGTGTCTATTTGCCAACATTCTAAACCAGTCATAGAAAATAGTATATTACGCACCGAGTATGCGAACCTAGTTCTTAGTGCACTCGATGTGCACTGAAATGGTTTGCGTCGAGGTGCGTATACTATTTTTCCTACGACCTAACACCTAAACATAAAAAAAAACGCAAAAATTATCCTAAAATTAGTTTTTCAATTTGAGGTTATGTGTTTGACGTTTACTAATTTTCTGACAGCAGATATGTAAAATCAGCAGATTGTCACTTCCCAACCGTTGTCATAGGCAACGGGTGGGAACAAACTACTTACTTTCGGTCTATAATGTTTTATGTAAAATTACGTAAATGATTATCCTAATGTATTTTTGAAAAAACATGTTTATTAAAGTAAAGAAAAATACTAATATTTCATTTATGCCTTAGGTATCATTTTTTCCAAATGTAAAACGTAAATATAAATATGGAAATGTCGAGAATTTTTCGTGCTTTAGGTAAACAGGATAAACAAGAAAAATTGTAACTCTCGTGTTTACTAAAAGAATATCTACATAAAGAAAAAGAAAATGAAAATAGGAAAATTTCATTAAGAACCGGAGGCAAACCTATTGTCTTTTCCAATGCTGGAACACGGCTATATGAGTCATTCCGAAGTTACAGGGGTGGCAAAATACAATTTTTTGTTATAATTCTCATAGTAGCCCTAGATTGTCAGGTCGCATTTTGTTGCTAACCTCAAAAAAGTGATGAAAATTGAAACATTTCATCATTTTTTTGAGGTTAGCAACGAAATGCGACCTGACCGAGTTAAACCAACACCAGATTTGGATTCAGCGACCCCAAAAACGTATAAAAATGTTTGTCTTGATTTGGATCCCCACGCAACATGTGATTATTAATACTGTAACATTTGATAAATTATATCACAGTTATAATTTGGTATACTTTATGTTGTAGTTATTATGTTATTGATCTAGTTTAAAGTATGTTACAGTATTTAGTAAAATAACAATCGGTAAATAATACCAAACTTTTAATTAGTAATAATACAGAGAAAAGTAAAAAAAGGATCGATTATTTTGTCAGTGTGTAATTGTGTGTGGTTGAAATCTTTATATTATTACTAATCAAATATTTGGTATTATTTGCAGACTGTTAATTTTTCTGAATACTGTAACATACTTTAAACTAGATCAGTAATACAACTTAACAGCAACTCGAAGTATACCATACTATAAGTGTGATATGCTTTACTAAATGTTACAGTAAGTTTTACTATAACATGCTATTATTAAGAAACACATGTTGCGTGGGGATTCAAATGTACCAGCACGGTCTCTATGTATGACAACATTTTATATACAATACACACATTGTAGTATTTAATATCACAAGTAAAGTATTAAATACTATAAATAATGGTGGCGATATAAATATGTATTAACAAATAACATTCAGTATTAAAAATCCAACGAAATTTTCTGAGTGTAACTAAATCCTACGATTTCAAAAATTGGGCCCCTTAATGCCTAATTGTTAAACTTGTTTATTCTTGAGCAAGGGTTAAGTTTCCGTGGAATGGCCCTTTTGTCTTATCCGATCTGGCTAGATCGCTCTTGTGGCACAATTTGTATTCTAACCTATTTCCCGTTTTTGACTCAGTCAGTTGTTAAAATTTTTATTTTTCATTTGCTTTTTCAATCAGGTCTGGCTTTTACTGCTAAGGAAAATGCCGTTTTATGTATTATTCAATAAGTTTTAACTTTAATAAAGTTTAGCACAACTTCACATACACGCCACACAAAATCTAGAGGTTTAAACCCTTTTTTGTTAACTTTCGAGGTTAGTTCTTAACAAAGTTTACATTATGTTACCTATTATTTTTTCTTTTTCGTATATTTTAATAATTATCTACTACACTACAAAAAAAAATGTTTAATTGAGGTGGATATACTATTTTTCCTACGACCTAACACCTAAATATCGAAAAAACGCAAAATTTATGTTAATATTAATTTGTCAATTTGAGATTATGTGATTGATGTTTACTAACTTTCTGACAGCAGATATGTAAAATAAGCTAATTGTCACTTCCCAACCGTTGTCATAAGCAACGGGTGAAAAATAGGCTCTAGCTACTAACTAGGTCGTAGGAAAAGTGTTTTTCTTTTCCTGCCCATATGTTCAAGAGTTCTAGTAAGAGGTCAAAAATGTGTATATCATTTTTAATATTAAATGATTAAAGCTTTGTTCAAGTTTAATTTTTATTTTTATACGATAATTAATAAGGGAGTTTTCGATATAAACAATATTTTTGTCCTTTTTTTGTCCTTTTGGGCAACTTTATGTTACTCTTGTGTACTTCTCTATAGTTTTCCTTAAAAGTTTATTTCATGCATATTATCAATATTTTTTTTAAATTTAAAGGGGGACCCTTTCATATGAAATTTAACATACAAAAACTATACTTTGAGACACGTTATTAAAGGACCTTTGATAAAAATAATAATAATAATTTAATTTAATTTTACATAAACTTTTTAGTGTGTGTAATTTAATTTAAAAAATAAAGTTTTGCACATCAAAATATTTATGTTTGTGTTATCTTGTACCTAATTAGGTTGTTTTATACCTGTTCATTTAAACAAAAGAGCTTAATAACTTATTACAATGGATAAAATCTTATGGAGGAATAAAAAACCTTTATGAAAAAATATATTTGCAAGGAATAAAATTATGTAACTTTTCACCTGAAAAGTAATAAAAGTAATTTATGCACCAAAGGAATAAGCAAACGAAAACATCCATTCGAAAATAAATTTTTTGGAGTAAATTTCTAATACACTGAAAAACGATTCCGTTAATTTTAAGCCGGTGAACACTCTTGTCAAGAGAAAATTCTAAATTCTTATTGTAATCAATCAACTTCATAAATTTTAATAATTTTACATGTAGGTAATAAATAATAGTTCTACGTCAAAATTAAAAACGTTGACCGGAACAAAATTAATGTAAAGAAGGGTATCGTATTTTGGGCTAAATCGCCCACAACGATAAGATTTTACATGCTTATAGATACATAAAAAAATAAATACTTAGCCAAAATTTCAGCCCTTTTTACATCCCGGGACATACTTTAATATATTATTTTAATTACGAATTTTTACATATGTCAATACATGATTTGGCAACATTGCGATAGTTCAAATGTCAAGTCTCATGTCATGTCAAAATAATAACTTTGCACATTAAGTTCTACTTTGGTGCCCAGCGCAAACTGTATTGTGTTGTGTTTACTGCGCTTGACGTAAAATTAAAATATTTTCTTGTTGTTAATTTTTACGGATTTAACATGGTATAAAATACACAGTGTGTAATTAGGTTGGACTTTTCAGACTAGTTTTTCAGTGATTATCGAGTTGTTTTTGAGGTATTTATACTAATAATTCAATCCAACGTTATTGTATAGTAACCTAAAGCCTGCAGTCCCATGGGATAGTGTGACCCCAGACTAGTAATTTAATGTGGCTTTCAACGTGTTAAATAACTTTATTTCCATGAAAAAGTTTTAAGAGACTTTTAAGCTATACTTTTAAATATATACATTAATTTAATATTGTACAGTATTTTTATTATAAATTGCAAATGTTTGTTGATATTCAGATAAACAAAAAAATATCATTCATTTTCAAGATGATAAAGCATTTAATTAATCACGATGAATGCATTGTTGTCATGTTTACGATTGTTAACGAATTTTTAATTAAAAAAAAATAGTTTTTTTTAACAAATAAACTTAGTTAACGGTTTATTTATCATTAATTTGCACTTTTTTAAACACAAACATATTGTTCTTATTTAGCCCAAAACTTGCCTTTAATTGATATTGTACGCGCGGTTTTGGTTCAGTAATACATCTTAAGAAATATAAACAGAAAAAAAAAACAACAAAACAACAACAAACATTTAATACTCTCAATTTTTAAACGTGGTCCTTTATACCTGGAATGTCCTAACTTTATAAGAAATAGAATGTTAGAATAGAGTAATCTTCAGGGAAATGTTAAAACCTTTTATTCTTTTACAATTTTTTAATAAAATCTTGGCGTTTTATCGTTTTAATTTCAAATAGGAAACATGCCCAGAATATGTGAAATGTTTTACAGTTTTCAGTATACTCTTGCAATCTACATTGTATATTGAAAAATTATACCTATTCTGTTCAAAATATATGGATATTCCAAGGCCTTCCCCCTTGTGAAGCTGCCAAAAGTATTGAGTCCGTTCAAAGAAGGTTTATCAAATATCTTACGTTTAGAATTGATGGTGTATATCCCCCAAGAGGGGCAGATCTATCGGTATTGATGGCAAGATTTGGTTTTCAATGTTTGAGTACTAGAAGAAAAATTTGTTCTGTCACTTTCTTATATAAGTTACTACGTAACAAAATTGACTGCAATCCTCTACTAGAGCAAATTAATTTTCTAGTACCCAATACTACGCGTATTACCCAAACTTTCTGTGTTGCTAGGGCTAATACCAAAATTATGTATAAAACTCCAGTTTATGTAATGTGCAATAATTTTAATTTAATTTCTTTACATTGTGATATAAATTTTTCAACTTTACAATCTATTGTTAGTTTTATAGAATAGTTTTTTTTCTTTTTTGTATATTAGAATGTCCTGTAAGGTCTTGTACTGTTGGGCAATAAAGACATATTATTATTAAAAGTAAAAAGGTACACTTTTTGTTATAATTGCACAAATTTTAAAATTGCGGAAACTACGTTTAATGATAGATTTAAATATGCTGGTATTAAAAATACATTATATGTGTGGTCTAGAATATACGTGAAGGCGCCAGAAGCCCTTAAGGGTTTTCAATTAAAAAAAAAGTTTACATTTTTTTGCTATTAAAGTGAAATTTTAATTTAAAAGTGATATGGACTTGGATTTTGCGTTAAATAGCTATAGTTTTTGACATAAGAAATGCTACACCATTAAAATTATTTTAAAAAATCAAACTTTTAGTCATCATTAAAAGTTTGATTTTTTAAAATAATATCTCTTCACTATAAGTATACGTACGTTAAATTATGGATCTCAATATTTTTGATTTTCGAAATTGGGATTAAAATTATTAGCTGCAGAGTTAATAAAACAACCTATAAGTTTTTTTAATTAAAAAATAAAATTGTTGAATATATCTGTAGCTTGATTTTAACAGGGCCAATGTAAATTTGTCAAGAGCAACGTTTTCACGTCAACTCTGATGTAATATTTTGAAAACGCTGCTATTGACAAATTAACATTGGCCCTTTTAGAAGAACAGATATGTATTCTGATAAATCTAAATGCGCTTATTTCAAAAACACATCATATGTGGTGTAATGAATGGACGTGGAAGACGCTAGAAGGTTTTCATTTATTAAAAAAATGTTTTTCAGAAAAGTCTAAATTTTTCGGCTTGGAGAGTATCAAATTTAAAGTGCGTAGCATCATCTGAAAGAAAAAAATCTAACTTTATCATTATGGGCCCAACATTTACTTCGGGTCTCCATTTAATAAATATATATAATATTCTTTGATATCGTTTAATAATAATAAATTAGGTATTTCATTTTCGCGTCAACAAAGGGACAAAAAAAAACTACAGCGTAGTAAAAAGCGGACTTTAATAACCGCTTCTAACAAAGAGTTTAATAAGGTTAATTATACAACACACTTAATGAGTTTTAATATAAAGTTTTATATCCATTTTAAAAGAGCCTTTGAATGCATTTAGTTTTTTCACTGAAAGCTTTATTAAATTTTTAGTTATATTTTTACATGTATAATTATTTCAAAGAAGAACTTTCACTTTCGGGTTTAGACCGTGTTAATGGATTTTCACTTTCCGACGTTTCGTCTCTTACTACTAGAGACATCTTCAGGTATTAATCTGAAACTAAGTTTCGAATCAACTTGTGTCACTATTTATGACGAGTTGTGGTTATTCACCCGTGACGAGCTTTTTCCTATCAAAGACTTCCATATTGCAGGTAAGTGGTAACCAGTGTCCCGATTGATATTGTTAGGATGCTTGATGATTTCTATCGATTCCCGTATCTTCCTTGGCATTTTTCTGTTTTCTGTTAATATTTGTTTTGTTTTAGACAAATTGATTTTATGACCTGTTTCATGTACATGTTCGGCTACTGCCGATAAGGAAATTTGTTTCTTTCTTATATTGCGCTCATGCTCTTGAAGTCTTGTAGAAATTTTTCTCTTAGTTTCACCTATGTAAACCGTACCACAGGAGCAGGGTATTTTATATACGCCTTCTGAACTCAGGGGTATTTTGTCTTTTGTTGAAGTCAAACATTGACCTAATTTTTGGTTGGACCGAAATATAGGCTTAATATTTGACTTCTTCAAAAGTTTACCTATTTTATCCGTGATACCGCTTACATAGGGAAGTATAACTTGTGTCTGTCTGTCATTGTCACTATTGTCCTGTTGTTTGGGTCTGGGATTTCTGTATTTGTATATGGTCTTATTAATGTATTTTTTGGTATAACCGTTCATGGTCAAGGCTTTGGTTAGTTTAAGGAGTTCTGTGTCTAGGGAATTCTTGTCTGAAATCATGAAAGCCCTATGAATACCCTGCTCCTGTGGTACGGTTTACATAGGTGAAACTAATGATGTCGGAAAGATGTCAGAAAGTGAAAATCCATTAACACGGTCTAAACCCGAAAGTGAAAGTTCTTTATTTCAAAGAATATCACATGATATTTACCATACAGAATAGTCATCCAATTTGAAACATTTAAATAACTTAAATAACTTAATAAACTATCTTTTTGAATATATTTGTAACTTTTAAAATACGGACAGGGCCCTGTAGGGATGCGTTTTTTTATGTTTTTTATATTTTTTTAAGGGCTAAAAATGGAGTTGAAAGCAGGAAAAAGTCCAAACGATTTTCAATAATTGATTAAATTGACTTTTGGACCGCACTGTATAAAAAATGTAATACGGGGATTTTTTTTTAATACAAAATTACCTAAGAATTTCAGCAAACGCTTGTAGTTTCGAAACTCTTTAACATGAAAAGAGTAAAAAATTACTTTTATTGCATTTTTTTTCTCTACGGTAAAATTTAATCATTGTATGGATGTATGGATTTTAACTTTATTTTTATTAAAAAATTCTATCAGTGTGAATTTTTCTTGCATAAAGTTACATTAAAATTTAAACGAATTCAGTTTATCAGGAAAATAAGATTATAAAACACCCAGTATAAAGCCACTATTTAATTTTGACACTATCAGTATACAGTAATAACCATATTCTGCAGATTTAAACAATATTTTTCCGATTTTCGCATTTTCCTGGGAATTTTATTGTAACTAACAGCCCCTATTATCAAAAGTTACTAGATTGCATTACATAAAAGCTGATTTATTCTTTTTCTACCGCTACTTCTAGTTGCTTCGTAATAATCTCTTTATACAGTCTAATGGTACGTGACGATAATGTCTTTTTTCTAATATCCTTATAGAAAATTTAATTTTGCCCCTAGTACCGGGCGCAAAGTGCCACGTTTTTTCACTAGCGAGGAAAAGCATTTTTTCTTTCACTCATTTATCACTTTTCTTCCCGGGAAAGAAATAGTTTAGGGAGGTATCCCTAGGAAGTTAAAGTATTTTTTCTCCCTTGGGGAGAAAAAGTATTTTTCTCTCGTAGAAAAAAAGTACTCATTCTCCCTAGGGAAAAAAAAGTATTTTTCACTCGTAGGCAGCAAAGTAAATTTTTTCCTAGGGATTTTTTTCTCCCGCTCGTCTATCAAATTTCATACCGTTAACCGCTGAGGTGTTTTATCGAAGGACCTTTGTGACGTGAGGCAAAAGGCACTTACTTGTTTTATTCTAGGTGTCTTCTTGTACTTGGGCCCAAGATTATGTTTCCTCGGAGAAATGGCGTAAGCCCTATTTGCAACTTGTTCTACGCGAAATGTTATTTATTGGATGTATTTTCCATAGCGTGATTCATTATGAATAACTATTGTATTTTTGTTCTTTGGAAGCGATAGTGACTTGAGTATCGCGCCCCTGACGAATTTAACGTATTGTCCAGACCGTGCTGTTTTACAAACTCATTCAAACTACTGAAATATCGCTTGAAGCCAGCTAGTACGTGAAACCTTATATTTATCCGCATAAGGGACAAAATCTACTATATACAGGATGAAAACTAAACACATACTTTCTGAAATATTTATATATATTTTTAAATTTTGTTTATCGCGTTTCAAAGGAAACAATATTTTTTATTTCCTTTTATGGATCTATTATTGTAGGTATTTTTTTAAATATAATTGATGTTCCAAAAAATATCCCTTTGGAAAACACTGTTTATACACATAATTTTTTTATATAACTATACAAATAACCATTAATCTAAGATTTTAATTATAGAAAAAAAATGTACTCAGCTGTTTTCGTCGTGTATACTCGATTAAAAATATAATTGAAAGGGATTAATGTATTAACCTATCGGGAGAATTTATTACTTAGTAAATAGGTTCCTTTTAATTGATTCGAAAACTCAAACTTTCTTTCACAAAAATAATTAGAAAATAAATTAAAATTCTTGAATAGATTTTAGATTACAGTGGGCTGTTTTATGGGAAAAGGCAGTAACAATTTTACTTTCCTTAATTTACAGGAAAAGCGGAGGAACATAAAATTCTGATTACTGCAAAAAAAGATACAACTTAGTGTACGAAAATAAACAATAACTATAGTAAACTTTGAACTAAATATGAGCACGTCACAGGAAAAGAAAGGCTCCCGCGAGTCGAGAGGAAAAAAGAGACTGAAATATTGTTAAAGGCAAAAGCGAGACAAAATTGCCGGTCTACAACAAAATGTCATATCTACAAAAAAAAACGGGTTTTTGGTTTTATGCATTTTTGAGATCCTTATTTAAAAAGGATTCCAGAAATGCATAAAACCGAGTATCCGTTTTTTTTTTGTAGATAGGACATTTTATCGTAGGACGGCAGCATTTGTCTCGCTTTTGCCCTTAACAATATTTCAGTCCCTTTTTTCTACTTGACTCGCGAAAGTCTCCCTTTTGCTCTGACGTGCTTATTTGAACCCAAAATTCTGATCTAGGATTGTTTTTTGGTATAAATTTCGGCAGGGTAAGTAGGTCAAAAACAAAATCTTTTAATATTCGTACACAAGGTTACCCGATGTATGAGCTTTTACGGGCAGAAATTGAGGTAATTTAGGCCCTTTTAGTGACGTATCGCGCTTGAGCGAGATACAACATTACCTCTTAATTTTCACACACACACACACACACACACACACACACATCTCGTTTATCGGACCACCTTGTAAGTTATATTTATCAAAGGGGGTAAAAACCTTTACTTTCTGCAGAATTTTTATATTTTACACTGATTTCGTCGCGAAATTTTCATCTGTGTATTTACTGCATTTTTCTATTGATTCTGTTTTCGTTCAGGGTTTTCTTATTGTGAGCTTTTACATTATCAAAGTTTCTCCTCGATATACTGTCAGTCCATCAAGCTAAAACCTGCTATTATGATAAAACCAAACCAAAACCAAACACCATGACTAACCAGAAGCGAAATTACTACTTACGTAGTACCCAAGTACTTGAGTAATATGCGTTCTTCAAAGAGAGTCCACACCTCTATTGCTTTAACTCTTAAACACTTAGATTTTAGCTTGGGAATATTTTAATAGTTTTGGCTTTATAGGCTTGTCACAAAATAATTTTTACTGTTCAAAAATCTCAATTTTAAACTGTATGTAATTTTAATTTTGCATATTTAGTTTTTTGTTAGGAACCGCAAAAATACTTTAGACAGCCAAAGTGATACCAAATACGAACTCGTAACAAACGCGTCACTTTTCATTTGACATTTCAAACCAGAATTTTTGGTTGTTGTAAATTCTGAAACATCGTATCTGAAAAATGGGAACTTGCCAGAGAATAGAAATCATTCTTTTTTATGGAATTAGTAGGGTAGTAATTTAATAATTGACTAATTTCTATAAATAAGAACTTATTTTTGTTTATAACTAATTAATAAAGTTCTAAATAAATACCTAATTAATTGTTTAAAAAGGATCATTTGTTATACCTGTCAAGGGGTCATGCGATGTATCGGAATTTACAAGACGAAATGTTACTTTGTAATACAGGCGGTAAAAATAAAAATTTAACCCCTTATACAAGATGTATATCTATTATTCTATGTTATATACCGCCTGTTTGCGCTATACATTATAAGATATTTGGTAACAGTGGCAAATTATAGTGATTTAAGCTATAAATTATAAGGGACACAATAACTAATAATGTTAAAAATAAATTGGAAACGATTATATATATTACAGACACAATTATATTTATTACAGGCACTATTATAAATTTACAGAAATTTTATTATATTATAAAAATTATTAGCACGGACAATAATTAAATCTATTTAAGCTATAAATGCCATACTATTTGTTATATTTTATTATTCACTAAACAATTAAAGTATTTCATATAAATTTTTACACTGACTGCCATAATTGTAAGAGAAAGCCTTGTATTTATATAATAAGCGATTATAATTTGCTTGGTATGTGTGTTATAGCGCTCCTAGCTATAATTTTTTTTTTCCGTGTATTCTATGTTATATACCGCCTGTTTTTTACGCTAGGCTATACCATCTGAAAGCAAAAATAAACGATCCATGTCTAATGATCTGTTAAGATTTCTCTATATAAATGTAGAAATAAATCTCTTAGTTGTGAAAATGCATTCATCCGTCATATGCGGTAAGCTATCAAACAATATAACACTGATAGAGAAAAATAGTATAAAAAGAATTCCTTATCATTTCTGCTAAAAGATAGCTAAATAAATAGGTTATACCTATGTACAAGGTGAGGCATAGCGTAGTGGCTAGCGCGTATGCATAGCAAGTCTACTATCGTGAGTTCGATTCTCACTGGCGCCGATTTGCCTTTTTCAGTTAATTAATAATTGAAATTTGGTGAAGGCGATAAGTGAAACGGACACTCCCTAGAAACTGGTTCGAAAGTCAGTATAAGCCGGTGGTTCCCTCTACTACTAGCCCACACAAGTCCTGGACTTAGGGGATGCTTAATTAAGTAGAATAGTACGAGGTTAAACAAACAAACAAACAAACAAACAAACAAGGTGAGCAGTTGCAAACCTCTTACTAAAAACATTGACACTATAGCTACTTCCCATTTATGTGAGAACTAAGCCACCTTACTACTTGTGACGTTCATTTTAAAATTTTTCTTAAGGTTACTTTAAGTTGAATTTTATATAAAATTGTTTTGTTACGGCAGATAAGCATGTGTACCAAATTTCAGATCTCTAAGTTTATTCTAAGTGGGTGAAAAAGGATTTGAGGTAAATATACCTATATCGGTATAAGTGAAGTGAATGCAAGGGTTTTAAAAATAAAAACTAGTGAAGTTAATCATCAAGACCTCGCTAGACGACACAAGGATTTAATTGTCTCGAAAATCGTATCTCTCAATAATCGAGACCAAAAGTTCAATTTCTCGACTGTTATGAAACCCACCTGCAAAAACACTGGTGCCATTTCCATTTGTCGACTTTCATGAAACCAGCAACAAAAACACTTTTGCCAACAAATGAATTTATTTTTCTCTCTGTATTTATAGAAAATAAATAAATATGATACCTGCAATTTAAACGAGCTCTTCGGAAAATTATTTTTCAAATATAATTATTTTCATATATGTAACGGATATATTTTCCTCTTTTAATGGAATTTTTTTCTACGATATCGAAATACTTTTTTAATTATCAATTAAAAACTCATTTTCGTAGGATAAAAAGTTCTAAAATTTCGATCGATTGAATATTTTTAACCTATAGAATATCATGAATATATAAAATATTATAGCGCAAATATGAGGAAAAATCGCTGAATTTTCTACACGATCAAATTTAGGAACTTTTAATAATTTGATAATACCCCCACAAACACACCAGCCTTCCAGGGCATTATTTTTACGATTTTTTTTCGTTTCGATACACATACTGACTTAATGCGAAACAAACCCTTATCTTTTAAAAAATCAATTAAAAATATAATGTCAATAACTCAAGTCATTTTATAACTTTTTTTTATTTTGCTCATAATCACACGCATTTTGCGTGTTCTTATAAGGCCCATAAGAGGTCTCTACTTTTTTTTCTTTTGGGTTGGCAACAGTCTATCTCTTGATGTTTGCGTGCAATTGTGAACGTCGGTTTAAAGTTTAATTTTCTACAAAATTTTGTGTTTAGGTTATGTTTTACCGTGTTAAAATTGTGGCTTGGTTACTTGCAGTGAAAAAGAAAAGAAAAGACTATAAAATATATCAAAATAATATTTGTTCTTAGAATTTTAAATATGGCGAAAACTGTAATGCCAATTCGAAACAAAAATCCCTAAATCAGTCATCAATTTAAATGTAAGTTTTTTAAAATTTTAAAACAAAATAGAAAAAATTGTATAAAGCACTCGTTTCATAACACGTTTTTAGCGCACGAGTACAAGTTTAGAAAACGAGCCGCTTGCGGCGAGTTTTCTAAAGTACTAGTATTACTAGTTCTAGTACTACTAGTACCAGTATGTTATGAAACTAGTACTACTAGTACTAGTATGTTATGAAACTAGTATTTTAATATACTATTAGCACATCATTATGCTTCGTTGCTTTTCCCTCCATTTTATGCTATGTAGTCAACTGTTTGAACTCAGTCGGTACATTTTAAAAGTCTCCCAAAAAAGTTAGTAACGCCGCCCAGTTCCTTGCCATTTGAGAGCCTCAATGTGACGTTTTCTGTCAAGGAATAGAGTGGGGAAAATAATAATTGTTATTTGTTAGTTGATAACTATGTTTTGGCATTAGATATCACGAATTACATGTGCGCAAATTTTCGAAGAAAATTTTTATTAAATTTTACTCTAAGTCAGTCAAAAAAGCATTGTATTTATTTAAAACTCCATTTGGTAATAACAGAATGAGGAAAGAATATGACTGGAGAACAAAAACAATTTAAAAATATGCGAGGTATGGCAAAAATGTCTATTTTTGCATAAGGCACCATCATGATAAATAACCTTAAAAATATATTTTGACAAATTTATAACTATAAGAGAAACTTGGCATATATGTGTATTTTTTCTGAATAAATAAAATATAACGAAAATGTAGTTTATCAGGTATTTAGCTTGAACTCCATCTATAACTCTGGAGTTCAGTAAAATTGCCGGAAGGGATAAATAACTGCGTTGTTTCAGTACGAGTGCGCTAAATGAGTCAATGGCATATTTTCGCATCTGTTACATCCGTTAACTTTAATTGCAACCTTTAGTTTCAAAACAGGATAACTCCAATTGTTTGAAAAATTAAGCTAGAGAGTGGACAATCCCTTTTATAAGCCGAGGAAGTAGTTAGCACCTTTTAAATAAATTTTGAAAAAAATTGGAGATAGCTTGTTTTAGTTCTGAAAGATTTTATTTCTCATTTAGCTTTCGGCCTGTTAGTGTACTGATATTCAGGCTAAATAAAGTCACAATCTGATGTGACAGTTTATATGAGCTTGTATATATATCAACTCTTGCTTAAAGTCTGGAGAAAGTAGTAATTTTTAACCCTTAACTACATCACACGAGGTCTTCCAGATCATTTTTTGTAACACACGCTACATGTTACAAATATATTTTTTCTTTTACCTAATTAAGTGCTAGCTTATACAGGGTGTTTCCTAAGTACGGTACGTAACTTCAGGGTGTAATTCCTTACCCAAAAATAAGAAAAAAAAGCTCCTATGAATATATGTCCTAAAACGACTCGTAAGGGAGCTACGCCCCTTCAAATGGGGTTCCAAAAATTCGATTTTTATTTAATAACTCAGGAACTCTTTGTGTTATAGCAACTAAGTATTGCATGTGATCTATCTCTAAAAAGGCCTATCAACCAATGATATTTGCATGTAGTTACTTTAAGCAGGACGTCCGAAATGGGGTGGCCTTATCACCTTTTTGCCCCAAACTGTTTTCTAAGTATCTTTATTGTGGATTTATTATATTATATATTATATTTCGGACGCCCCTGCTTAAAGTATGTACATTCAAATACCATTGGCTAATAGGCCTAATTATAGATAGATCACATGCATTACCTCGTTGCTATAACACAAGGAGTTTCTGAGTTATTAAATAAAAATCGAATTTTTGGAACCCCATTTGAAGGGGCGTAGCTCCCTTACGAGTCATTTTAGAACATATGCTTATAGGAACTTTTTTTTCGTATTTTTGGGTAAGGAATTACACCCTGGAGTTACGTACCGTTCCTAGTAAACACCCTGTATATTATCTACCGTTGTCAAGGCTTGTTTACCTTCACAACTAATAAAATTAATGGACCCGTTTATTACTGACCGTTGTTAAGCATTGTTTATTGACGTCGATCAATAATAAAAAAATGTAAAAGACAACTAATATTTTTTTTAACTTATTTGTCAAACTGTCAGCTATGTCAAAATATTTTTTAAGTGAATATTTAAATGATATTTGTAGTTACTAGCTTTAGGTAGTAAAAAAAAATAATATATGCACCACGTATGCCAACTGTCTTTAGTGTTTTCGACTGATTTTTTTCTCCACTCTCTCAGCAAAAAAATTTAGTCTCAAACACTAAATACTTAGTTCGCTTACTCGTTACGAAAACTACTATTTTATAATGCTGAAGACTTTAAATTTAATCAAGAAACATACCTTTGTTTTCCTTGGTTAAATATGAGATTGACGAAAACAAATGAAATATTTAGTTTAAAATTACTAGGAAGATACTTTTAAGACAATTAAAATTGTTTCGGAGTTGATATATTTTAGCTCCACTGTTTCTACTATAATTGATGCAACTGCGATTATACACCCTCATATCATGAGTTTTTGACGTATAAAGAAAATGTATTATTTATTTCTTTATTTATTTATTTATTTTACCATCATACATGGAGAGTCATGGAGAGCCCCAAATAAGCTTCTTTCTAGCTTGTTCTAGGGGTCCTTCATTAATTTTGCAAACAAAATTTCCAACTTTAAAAGTATATTTTAATAAATTTTGTCTAGCTCAATCTCTAGCTCTTACAGAAAATAATAATAATTACTAGCCAAAATATTACTTAAATCGGTAATAAATCACTAATATTTATTAATAAACTCAGTAATTTATTACTTATTTAAGTAAAATGATGGCAAGTACTTTTAAAATTTTTGATAAAGGAAATTTAAATATCCTGGCTCAAATAGCACTAAATTTAAAGTGTGGGACACCGTTTTAAAGAAAATTGTTTGCACTTTATCACTATGGAAACTCGAAAATTTGAGTTCGGCTTCGAATTAATTAAAAAAAATTGATATTTGTTTTCCGGGACTCTATATGAGCTTGTCTATTTATCAACTCTTGCTTAGGCTAGGAAAACAAATGCGCGTCTAAAACAAATGATGTCGGCCCGGGATTCTGATCAAACGGACATTTATTAATGGCCGGAATTAAGTTAATTGAGAAATTCGTGAGGTTATTAAATTAACGGGATAACAGAATCGGGTTCTTTTTTGCTCGTGTTTTTTATTCTGCTCCTGCTTTTTTTTTCTGGAGTTTTTATCATCATTTAACTAACCAAAGAAGTGGTTTGATGTACTGCCTTCATGTTACAGAATACCGTATTTGCAGTGACTTAAAAAAAATAGATTTAAAAAGTTCAACCCCTAAATTTATTGTCGTTACATTTTGTGACATCCCAGGTATTTCTTTCCCACTTTAATGTATTTTGGAAAAGCCTTGTATTCGTGCAAAAAAAAATTTTTTTGCGTACGTTTTTGTTTTATGACGTATTATGTCGAATAAATTAATTTCGAGCAAAACAAAATTGTTGGTCGGTAGATCAGTCAGTCGATCTTTTGGTCAATTTATTTTTGTCGGTCGTTCTGCCCGAGAAACCTTGTGGGCACGATAACTTATGAACGCATTAAGAATAATCTGTATTTTATTTAATGACAGTCATATCAGAATTTGCTGGAATAACCCAGTAGCTTTAATAATAACGCCAAAATGAATGATCTGCCTTAATTGGCACACCCGGTATTGCTAGTAGTGGATTTTAAGTATTTTTTTACTGAAAAAAGTCTCTCAGCGTATTTCATCTGGTTGATTTAAAATAATGTACAATATGTACCTTTTAGCAAAATTAAAAAGCAACCGTTCCCATAAATTAGGGCAGATTGAACACAGTTTTCCAGTTTCCGAGTAAAACTAAATCTTTCTAGTTTCTTCCATTTACTTTGTACGCTTTGGCACTGAATCGGTTATTGATTAACCTCTTAAGACGAATGCTGCCAGGATATTCCTACAGGAAGAGCTTCAACTTCAGTGTACACTACACAGAAAAAATAATCGGATCCTATTTTAATACTTTTCTCTTTATAATCAATATAACGGTATTATTTATCGATTTTTATTTTACTAAATACTTAAAAATACAAACTAGATCAATAACACAACTTAAAGTATACCCTACTTTAACTGTAGATATATCTGATTCGAATCAAACAAACTTTTCGCAATGATATGATATGTTTTTTGAGGTTATGTTGAAAATGGGAGCTAACTTTCAAATTCCGACCTCAGCTTCAGATTCAGCTGCTCTAAATTCATACATACATACATTGACTAGTCAAGTCCGTCGGAGATCTAACTTTTTTAATTTTTGTGTGGCTGTGTTATTTCCGCAACTAAAAGTCCGATCAAAAATAGTTTTTTACATAAGATTTTAAATTTTTTGAGAAAAATTAAATAGCAGTCAAAAATTTATACTTCTATTAAAAAAAAAACGAAGTTGATCTTAAAATAACCTTGAAAACGTTAATATCCGTAAGACATAAATACGCCATTTTGTTTCCTCTATTAAAATAAACAACTTATCCTAAATTCTAGATATTTGAAAGTTTCAGGAAAAGCCTTGTATTCGTGCAAAAAAAAAAATTTTTTGCGTACGTTTTTGTTTTATGACGTATTATGTCGAATAAATTAATTTCGAGCAAAACAAAATTGTTGGTCGGTAGATCAGTCAGTCGATCTTTTGGTCAATTTATTTTTGTCGGTCGTTCTGCCCGAGAAACCCTGTGGGCACGATAACTTATGAACGCATTAAGAATAATCTGTATTTTATTTAATGACAGTCATATCAGAATTTGCTGGAATAACCCAGTAGCTTTAATAATAACGCCAAAATGAATGATCTGACTTAATTGGCACACCCGGTATTGCTAGTAGTGGATTTTAAGTATTTTTTTACTGAAAAAAGTCTCTCAGCGTATTTCATCTGGTTGATTTAAAATAATGTACAATATGTACCTTTTAGCAAAATTAAAAAGCAACCGTTCCCATAAATTAGGGCAGATTGAACACAGTTTTCCAGTTTCCGAGTAAAACTAAATCTTTCTAGTTTCTTCCATTTACTTTGTACGCTTTGGCACTGAATCGGTTATTGATTAACCTCTTAAGACGAATGCTGCCAGGATATTCCTACAGGAAGAGCTTCAACTTCAGTGTACACTACACAGAAAAAATAATCGGATCCTATTTTAATACTTTTCTCTTTATAATCAATATAACGGTGGTATTTATCGATTTTTATTTTACTAAATACTTAAAAATACAAACTAGATCAATAACACAACTTAAAGTATACCCTACTTTAACTGTAGATATATCTGATTCGAATCAAACAAACTTTTCGCAATGATATGATATGTTTTTTGAGGTTATGTTGAAAATGGGAGCTAACTTTCAAATTCCGACCTCAGCTTCGGATTCAGCTGCTCTAAATTCATACATACATTGACTAGTCAAGTCCGTCGGAGATCTAACTTTTTTAATTTTTGTGTGGCTGTGTTATCTCCGCAACTAAAAGTCCGATCAAAAAAAGTTTTTACATAAGATTTTAATTTTTTTGAGAAAAATTAAATAGCAGTCAAAAATTTATACTTCTATTAAAAAAAAAACGAAATAACCTTGAAAACGTTAATATCCGTAAGACATAAATACGCCATTTTGTTTCCTCTATTAAAATAAACAACTTTTATCCTAAATGCATAGTATTCTAGATATTTGAAAGTTTCAGGTAAAAAAAAACACCCTGTATACAATATATTATTAAAAAGTATTTTTTCTAAATATTCCATAAATCTATTTTGTAATCATCGTACAGAGAGATATTGGCAGTTTCGGACTGCTGGTCCTCTTCAGTACCAAGAGTCTGCACGCTGATTAAGAAAGTATGTGTTGACTTTATTCACTAAATGAATAATGTCATGAGACTGATGTACTCTTGCGCGCCATCTATTCTTAGATTTAGACAACTAGGTACTCATTTATTCTCCTAATCCTGGAGACTTTAAATGGTAGCAAGTTGAAAACAACTTGTATATTTTCGTATTTTTTCGTAAATAAATAAAGTTTTGGGTTTATTAATCAGTTATTTTTGTGTGTGTAGCCAGCTCTCAGAGCTATCTGATAGGGG